>JAGDQP010000210.1:123799-189544 GCA_022664845.1 Lepisma saccharinum
GTAGTACATATATATATATATATATATATATATATATATATATATATATATATATATATATATGTGTGTGTGTGTGTGTGTGTGTGTGTGTGTGTGTGTGTTTAACATAGGAAATTAATAATTCAGTATTTCTAAAAAAACTTAATGGGGTAGGTAACAATTTTATGAGAAAATCTCTTAAGTATTTGTCCAAATATTTCGTTTGACTGTTACTTAAGAGACTATGGGTCTCTCCGGTGGTACTTCTTTTATTTTGTTTATTTACTTATTGTAGTCTTTCAAGATTTCCTGACGGTTCTCTAGGGTGTCGCTGATAAGGCGTCTGAGTGGTGGGGTTTGTTTTTCCCTCTCGGGTGCCCTCTGCCTTTACTGAACAGGCGTCTCGTTTTTTCAAGTCTTCTTGGTTCTTTGTGGGACCTCGTCAGGAACTACTACACGATAATCTCGGCATGCTAGACCACATTCTTTGTGACCTCCGGACTGAAGTGAGCCCTGTCCTCCAACGCAGATTTTCACTTTTCTACCAACGGTATTAATGATTTATAGTGGTTGATAACTTCATAGATACCTTGTATAAGTGTGATATTATCTTCGAAATTAGTCGGTGCTTTGGTGTACTCGACCAACTAATCATGTCTCAGGAGTTCTATACAGCAGAGTATGCTGTCTCGTATTATTTTCTCATCTCGGACTCGTAGTTCTGGGCGAGATATTTTTTGCAAAAAAAAAATAGTCCAGTGTCCTAAAACATACCTTCTGCTTACCTCTCAACTTGCAGTTTTTCCTCTAGAGACCCAGCTTGCCACTGTTGGCTTTCCAGGGGTCAACTCTACTTCCGTGCTTCTGAGCTCATTGTCTCCTTGTTGCGCAACCTGCATGTCCTGTGTGTCGTTCCGGGTGTCACTTAACTCAAGCAGTTTCATGGAGAATTCTTCTTCAATTTCTTCCATCTTATAGTAAAAAGTAGTTATACGTTTCCTATTTAAGGTTGGGTGCTTCTGGTAGCTAACGTACTAAGAAGTGCAGATATGCAAACCTCATTTTATAGCAATTGGAAAACAATAGTAGTGAAACTCTTCGCAATTTAAAAGTTGTTCCAGGTAATTGCACCGCGGGAACTTGCTGACCCAAATTACACTGCTGACATATGTTGCCATTAATTTGTTATCTACAAATATGGACTTTTGGGACATAATATGGACGCCTATTGGGAGCAGCAGCTAGTAATAAAAAATTAATGCTTGTGCATAATTCAAACAAAATGTTCTTTGATAGAACACCAATTGCGAATATCAAACGACTGTCCGTAATATGACCTTGTACGTCCATATTGTGTTTAACATACACATAAAGTTTCCTAACAACCACTGGATGTGCATAAAAGCCTTATGGTAGCTCCTTTAGACTGCAAATGTCGCCATTATACGCGAAGCAATGAATTCTCATTCACAATTTCATTCCATTCCTCAGAAAGAACTTCTACAGAATTCACAATACTGTAAAAGCATATTGCGCCAATTATAAATTCGTACTAAAATAACCGAATGAACTCTAAAAATTCTACAATATATATTTTCAAAGATATATAGATATTAAAAAAGGAGGGAGTGGGTTAAAAGGAAATACGTCTCCTTTTTTTATGCATATATGAGCCTGTACCGGCCATGTGGAATTGGTGTCCGCTATGTTCGCCTCTATAATGAAAAATACTTTAAACGAAATCGAAAAAATGACACCAAGCTTTCCTTATTCTACACAGCATCTACCTGAACCCTACGTAAAAATCAATTTTTTCAAGCAAAGAGCCCAAATTTCCTACAAATACCACTGTACTAGAACAGGTACAAAAGAAACCTTTTATTCATATTTCAAAAACGTTTAATTCTACTTTGCTGCAACAACTCCACCTCATGTCAATAGATTTGGGATTATCCTAGTTCTGTAAACATCTTTACATTCGTATTTGTTCACAAATATGCTGGATTTTCTTTTCTTCTTGATCTCTATTGTCTGCTAGACGGTCTTGGTCAGTATTTCCAACCTTAATCACAATAATTTCATTTCTTGTTATGAACCATGGTGTCTGGTCCACGTTCCTGTACCTTTATACTTGTTCTAACAGTTGTATCAGAAAACCCACTAAACATATTTAATGAAATGATCCGTAAGGTTTCCCACATCAACACAAATATTGCCACCATCTGAACAGATGAGGAGCTTCCCTGGATCGTAGGTTGCACATACCTGAGTAAGAGGCTACGTTCGTTACAGCGGCGACCTTGATATCGGTTATCTATAATCTTCCTAATTTCTAAATAGGAATAGGGTGGTGTAATATATCAATCTGGGGTAGAATAATTGCAGGAATATGTTTGTCAGATAAGTTTAGGCACTTTCTTTTTTTTTTTTTTTTTTTTTTTGTTAAAGACAGTGAGATGAAACATTGGTCATGAAGCATATGATTCAAAGTCTGGATGTGTTGTTCTTTTTGAAACAGTGGAAGAAAGGAAAACCTAAGCATAGTAACGAGTACTGTGGAGATGGTGCTAAATGCTCGTTACCTCCAGAACGGGTCTTCTCATTTGATGCCCTGTTTCAGAAATAATATAGTATTTGAAAACGTAATCAACCACAGATACTAAGATCACATATCATTATCATTTACAAAATTAATTCATGACAACACGGACGTTACCAACTCATTTCTGCTAAACATATAGCCCATATTGATATATTACACGATCCGCTTGCTGTTTATATAACAAAGACGATTCACGAAGCCTGACTTCAAGATAGCGGCCATACGAACGTACCTTTTTCCGATAGTGCACTCCACCCAGTATCCATTAATGTGTATTTATTTACGTTTACAAGGTTTTACAAATAAATATGTGCTTAGATCGCATTATAAGTACTTCTTTATAAATCAGATTTTTGGCTACTGCAACAAGCACTTTTAATCCTGTTTTCTGGTTATTTTCTGAAGTACCGTACCAGTGCTTTACCAAGTTTAGTCAAGAAGGCTCTAAAACATCGATACTATTACTTGTAATTTCTTTCATGTAAAAAAAATCCGTATAGAAGCCCTTTCGGGGTAAAGAGAAGAATGACGCAAGAATTATACTCACAAAAGAACTGATATCCATTTTGCGAGTAAATTTCTTTGTGTCGCTGTGGTAATAAAATTAAAAGATTTAGTATCCTTCTTTCACCCATAGTGACACAAATAAAATCACTTGTAAAATGAATATTACTTCTTTTGTGAGTAGAATTCTTGCGTCACTTTCACCCTTTACCCTGAAAGAGTTTTTATACTGATATAATTTATTTCCTGAGGCTGTCTGTTAAAAAATGCACTTTTCTATCATTTGTGAATATTATGTAATTCGGCTAGAAATAGTCTTAACTTTTGAACCACAACACTGATTCTAACGTGTTATACATTGTTTGAAAGGTATTGAAGCGTAGACTAAGATTCTCTAAGTTTCGGCCGCCTATATGATATGGGGTTAGTGCTATAATTAGAAATGTGAAAATTTGATTTTTTTCACACCGCCCTAGGGGGTCCTACCTAACCATTTTTTCTGTCTTGGTATGGCAAAGATCTTCCAAATACAAGGTCAAGCATCAAATTTGAACTTATAGTTTGCTAGATCAGAAAATAGCTGTTTACATAGCGTGCCGCTAATAGACTCATTTGTCAGTGTCACTCGAAGAATTATATTTCTCCGTGATAATCAAAATTGGATATCGGAGAGCCGAGAAACGAGCGACTTCTCTATAACCTAATGCCACATTTTGAAATGCACGCCACGTTGAATAGTTGATATGTTCAAAATTTATTTTTCGCATCCGCAAGAAGAGGGTATTTTGCTAGGGAAAATAATAAAGAACCTCTTTGATGTTTATATACATAAAGTATATCTTCGTGCTTCGTGTTTATTCCTTCATACTGCAGGCGAATAACTTCTGTTTCCTATTTTCTCGACGTGTTGTTTAGTGTTGACTGCTAAGAGAGGAAACTCCTTCCTATTGACCAAAGCAACGACACCTAAACATCATTAATATCCTTACGGATCGTGAGAGCGGTACTGGCTTTCTTCAGGAGCAAAGAACGCGCAACGAAATGAACATCATTTTGTGGTTTAGATTTTGGTTTTGGAAAGCATTTAATGCTTTCATTAACGTCGAACCATTGACTCCTGACTGTCGTACAGTATCTTTTCTAATTGCACTTCCAAAGTTTCTTGAAGAAGTCCATATCCTGTTATTTATGATTATTCGTCAGCTCAAGCATTACCCCATAGCATACCTGTCTGGTGTAGATGGTCAAAAAATTGAGATGCAAACGTTGAATTGTCGGGCAGTTTCGCCGAGGTTGGTGCAACAATTTGCCTACACATATACCACTATCTCATCGTTATCCATCCTTGACTTGTGTCTTGTATGTACCTCATCTTGCAGTCTAAGATTTCTAAAAAAAATTTCGCACCAGTGATGCCTTATTTGTTCAGACGTTGAGTCTACGCAATATGCCTAACTGCATTAGGATACGTTTATAGAATACAAATAACTTGAACTCGTGCAACAAAATTTTCCTTAAAATACATTGTATCAATATTCTGTAGCATGCCCTATGGTACCTAGAATTACGCTTTATATAGGGTGAACTCTGCCTATTAGTGTAAACCTCAACGGATATTTCTCATGGTTTCATCGTTCTGTTAAATCATTCGCAGGGAGGATTGAGTGAGTGCATTGTGCATTTTAGTTATTAACGTCCAAGTAAACTGGCAAAAATATCAGAAACCTACTTATACTAGGATCATGTTTATTTGCGAGTCAGACAGGGATGTAAGGATATCAATGTCGTGCTTAGTATATCTATGGCCTATGTATACATTTGTTAAAATTTTCTTACATATATGAGAAACTCCTATTCTCATAGGCAAATATGCATGATATTAGATGATTATTTGTTTCCTAAGTTGATTTTCAAAATATAATATTCATGCAAAATTAGAAAGAGTAATTTGGTAAATTAAAAAAAATATAATAAGTGAGTTTTCCTCATTACCTTCGTCCCGTTTGTAGACATGAGAAGAGGGGTTCCTACTACTTTGATCTGGAAGAAGTACAATAAGTTAAAACATGAATTATACTTTTTATCAATATCTACAAATATGTAATAAGTGATAACAGTACCGTATTTTATAAGTTCACTTGAAATATATGCAATAACAGTACTAGCTCAGACACCGTGTAATAAACGAATATTGCTTAATAATTCAATATGATCTTTACCACTTTGAAAATTAATTATTTCTTGGAAAATAGTATTCCTAGCATTTCTACATATTAAGAATTACAAGGTGTCTTTATAAGTTACTCAGAAAATGAACATTTGATGTAATTTTAAGCTCGTATGAATCCTGACAATTTTTGCATCAATCTATAGTGGAATGATAATAGTTTGAACAATCGTATTTCACCTGGAGATCGGTCAGATATTTTCAGTATGTTTTATGATATGGATTTTTAAAGCAGTGAAGATGTCTGCTTCTAATCGCTTGCACAAATTGATTATGTTAAATGGGTGCGGGCCTTCAAGTACCATAAGTACGAAAAGGTGACATCTTGAAGACAGCACTCCATTTAAAATGCAGCAATGTATGTATATAAGTTTTTAAAAATATTCTTGAGCAAGCACAGTTGTGCAAGACATATAACAGTCATGCTGGAGCATTAGGAACTAAATTTGAATTTATGTATGGCCATAAGTTTCAGGCCGGGATAGGGTGAAGGAGAGAATGAGAAAGGGGGAACAGGACCTTACTTAATATTTTGTCCAGGAATTCGCCTAAAATCTAAGGGAAACACTGAAAAAGCTCAGTCAGTATGAACAGTCACTGTATTTTAACCGACGTGCCTACCCATTGCCGATTCAAACTACGTAACGGCCTGGAGAACGAGAGCTTTGTTATTACTTCCTGAAAGGAAAAGTTGTTTGCACATCTTGTGTCAATTTTGTAGAAAAATAAAAATGCCTTATCTACATTAGTTTTAGGTCTACATCCTGGAAATGAACAAATGCTTATAATAAATCTTCAGCTAATTAAAAATTTGGGAAAATCCGAATAGATTGGTTTCATTTTGAGCTTTACGAACAAATTTTATTGAAAATCTCAAAATGCTGTTGTGTGGAGAACTCTGCTTCCTGAAATAACTGACTCAACAATTTTGAAGTGTTATTTCATTAGTAAGTGAGTAGTAAATAGGTAAGTGAAGTTAAAAGCTAAGATTAAAAATAAATGTATTGCCACAAACTGATCGAGTGAGATCTAATAACGGGAACTCGGCAAATTCTATATAACTTTAAATATGAAAATTTCATTCATTTCCTTCATATAGATCGCTAAACAATATAATTGCAAGTAGGAAGTGTAACACATATGTACTAGTTTACAGAACTATGTTTCAATGTATTTTAGGGTGGTCGAAGTCACAGTATAAAATCAGGTAAAATTAGAAACATATTGAAAATAAATTAAAGGTAAAATTAGCCCTTAGCACAAATACAAATAATCTTTATTAAAAGAAATCGATATTCGTCAAAAGTGAAATGACTGTCCTCATATAAAAATTACATCAGAATAACTTCTACAAGGATAGTTATGTACATAATCCAAACAGGTGTTAAGACAGGAAACGACAGAGAAAAAAAATAATATAGAACTATTTATGAAACGATCATTTACAAGGACAAATCCCACCGTAAATTGAACAAATAAAATTCCTTCTCACTTGGAGATCAAAACAAGTAATAAGAAAAGATGGAATTTTGGCACCTCAAGACTAGGTGCTGTCGACCGTTAAGAACGGTGTAAAGCACCGTGAAACATAGTTAAACCGAAGGTTGAACAGTATATATGATCCCAATTTTCTTTAATGCACTGAACATTTTTTATACTTCCACAAAGTTATATTACATATCCAGTTGTCAATAGTAAATGTCACATTTCAAAGCACACACATTCTCGTGTCCTTTTATGTATCTTACTTATCGTTATTATTTAGGTACTTAGATCATTCGAAAATATGCATTCCACAAATTATAAAGCATATATCTTCCCATTATACCTAGCATCACCAGAGATATTTGTAATCAAATACACTTATTCTAGACATATTGTTATTTTATAAGAAACAAAAGTACGTCTTATTAAGAACACACTCAAAACTAACGACTGACGTCATACCGTTGCTTTCGTAATGGTCCTACATTATTTTTATTCCTAACAACTCTCCCCGACTTCATAATAAAAACTTGCCTGTAGTAATTAGTATATGCGCACTTTTTCAGTTTACCTAACCATGTATAACCTAATGTATCGAAGCATATAATCCGCTTCCTTCTTCGCTTTTCTGGATGACCTGTAACGGACATCTGCCGAATCGCTTCTTCTACGCTATCTCTCCAGCCATCAAACCGTACATTAAAAAATTCCTACTTTTTAGCTACAAAATCTGGACTGGACCAAATGTTAGACTACCCTAAATTTTCTACTATCTTCTAAGTTTTATTAAATCATTTTCCTCAACATTGAATTTATTTATTCACTAAATATTTTTCACACACTTCGATTTCACAGCTATCTCTCCATTAATGACTCCTTCCACTACTACCTGTATCTTGGCATCTTCCTTTAGGCTTCCCTTTAAGACTATCAGCTTACCAGGATCCTTTGATAGCTTCAACTTGTGCGCGTCTCCTTAACATGATTAGTTAATACCTGCACTATCTTATTTGAACATGATTTTCTTCTGTTTGCGTGTAGTTTCTATGAGATAGTGGGTTAGGATATATGGCATTCCCATCCCTCACGTTAGGTATTTCATTCTAATTTGAATTGCTCGGGTTCCTCTTGAATGTTTATTTTCTTGATACCTCATCTACGTCATCATTCTGTTGAGCAACTTGTTTCTCAAGGCCATCCTTAGTTTCAACTTGTCTTGTTTCTCTTTTCCTTACTTGTCTTTCTTCAGGTGTAATCTGTAATCCCAAAACTGAAACACTTTTTAGGCTCTAATACGTAATTTGTGTGTTTGTAACAGCAAATACATGTCCAATGTTTTAAGGCAAGTTTCGCATTTAGTGTTTAATGCAGGACACCTGTTCGGACATTTCTGGATTAGAACACACTTCTTTTGTGTATTATAATTACTCGTGTAAAGTTACTCTGTGTACTCGCTCTTGACATGTTAAGGTTCGAATTCATTTGCACAACAGAATAATTCAGTTTAATCGTGCGTTCATTATTTTGTAAACTTGCTTGCTGAAACTGTTGCCAGCATAGCATAATATTCATGTATAGCTTTATTTGTAGTAAATTTGATCGTTGTACTAAGGTTGATTACAGACCGAGGTTGTTCAGGACTAACATACATTGATTCAAGATATGTTTAGTATCACTTGTACGAAAATTACACAAACTAGCATCAAAATCCAAAATATATTGTCCTTGGTCTTGACTTATACAATAAAAATAATATATTTGTTGAAACTTATTTAGCAGTATCAAATAACTTTTTAAATTTCGTATACAAACATTTACCTTCCCGCTCAAACATAACCAGTTAAAAAATATTCGTAATGTCCTCGTGGTAACTACAATAAATCTATTTTAGTTCAGAGTAAGTATGATTCAATCTATATTTGTTCCCAAATATCTTTATTGAATTGTACTTCCAATTATACTGCCACAAAGCTACATTACATATCCAGTTGTTAATACTCTATGTCACATTACAAAGCACACACATTCCCGTGTCTTTAAATGCACAATTATATAATACTGTCATTATATAATACTGTATTCATTCCAGAATATGCATTCCGCGATTAATAAACACACATATATATATATATATATATATATATATATATATATATTCCTGTCGTCCATAACATCATCAAGATGTATTTTCAATAATGACATCACTTATTCTAGAAAGCTTGTTTTTCTATAAGAAACAAAAGTAAATGTTATCAACAACAGTCTCAACACTAAAGATTGACCTCATTCATTTCCTCTCCCAAGTGACCTTATTTCCTAAAACCAGTTGGTGGGATTTTGCATGTGGAGTAATTTTCAGACGCGATTAACTGTGTCACGAATTACTGTATGTCTTTCAGAGGGAAGATGAGTTTTTCTTTGTTTTTGTTTTTTGCGAATTACATTCGGTGTACAGTGATTTTTGGGCTAAATCTAATCTTCTTTTTTTGCGAGAAGCACAATATATGATTCGTTTGTTGCATGGTCGGAAGACGTGTGCAGGCTGTAAAACACGAATGCATTAATTGGTTGAATGGTGCGCTATCTCTCTCTCTCTCTCTCTCTCTCACTCTCTCTCTCTCTCTCTACTTATATATATAATTTGTTAAGTCCTTAATACTAAAGGTCGAGCTGAACCTTTTAGGTAGAATTCGAAGAAAAATCTACCTATTGAGATCGGTACGATATCTATGTATATACAGGGTGGTAAGGTTACGGACCGACAAACATCGGGAGGTGATAGTAAAGTGAAAAATAAAGAAAAAAGCCCAGACAACAGGGGGGAAATTCTGAGGCGTTACGGAGCTACAGCCAGCCGACAGCGTGGGAAAATGAACTTCAGAGCGGATTATTGCGAAGACGAGAAATCGGAGAGTAGGCGGTTGGGAGTAAATTAGAGGAAGTCACACCCGGGCTATTCAAAAATGCATATTGGAAAATTCTACAAGCAGGGCGCAAGGGATTCCCCAAAGGAAGAAGGGGATTCCCAGAAAATCTTCCAAGTAAAGATGGGTCGAAAGGACCACAAATGGGATGAGTTGTCAACAGGTAACAATAATTCATTGCTGGCACATCGATATCTCAACGAGAATTAATGTTATTACCATTTTTATATAATAATGCGTGGTTGCATATTGGATAGGGGTGATAATTAAAGACAGTCAACGAGCGTTTGGCTTGTTTATTAGCAATGAGAGAGGCTAGGAGAATCCAGTCTGATAGTGGTGAGTACGCATCTCAACAGCTGCAGTGTAGTAAAAAAAAGACGTCCTCGTTGGTCTAGTGGTCAGTGCTATCAGGCGTCCGTGATGTCACAGCAGTCTTGCATGAAACCCGCCTGGAAAAGAATCAGGTGTATGATTAAAGCGTAACAGCATGCAAACGATGGACGGAGAGTATTAGTTAATGAAGAGGGGCGTTAGGCTGGTTAGTAGAAAGAACGCGATGTAATAGAGCAGCCAAAGAAGGATGACATGGAAGAGAGAAAACAAACACGCCTGTGTACTAGAAATCATGTGTAAACCGATGCAAAGCAAAAAGTAAGTTTTCCATACGATGTCACAAGCTTAAATAGTTCAATCTGTCTATTCTACACAAGCAAACAAAATGCGTGCAAGAGAATAATGAATCCGAGCTGAGTGGGAACGTCCGAACATGTACCTATTGCAATGAAAAATGAACCTATAGTAGAATACTCGAGAAAAGGTATTTGTACATTCTAGCTACTCTGATTTTGAACTCGACTATGGGACTTTGGGTGTTTTGCGTGCTAGTTTGTACAAACGCTGTATTGTGTATTCTCCAGTGTATGGGTATTGACGCTCGTTAGCCTCTGTCGCCCATCAGTATTATTTTGGTCAAGAGGGCGGATTTTACTGCGATTGCAACTCTGTCCGTTGCACGAGAGGGTCAGATTATAGTTGAAAATGCAGAATTTGTCATTAGGACGTTATTTGTATGTGATGGAGTGTCAATGCCAAATCATAGTCTCATCACCTAGCCGTAATTAAAGACTGTTGTCGCTACCCTCCTCTCCCCTGATTATGCATTAGATTGATTGATGTATCGTAGTTTATGTACTAGAATTGCCTATAGCCATCCACATTTCTGTGTAGGTCCTGAACTCCGCTCCTACGCGAAGCAGACCAAATACAATTCACTCCTGGGGTCTCGTGCTTGATTGAATTGTTATACGAGTTATAAACGAGCTGGTGCGCATGTAAGGACGTGACCTACAATATGTGGTCAAGTTGGCTCCTAACTACTGCTTTCAGGAGACCCGGACGGAAGTTGAACTCGTGACCGGGACACGAAGTACACACACTAACCTCTCGGTCAGTTCGAGTCACTGTGATCGTTAATGAATTCCAACACCCCTAATTTCTTTTTGTATGATATTGCCAAGTGTTTCTTCCAACAACATACTGAACTACACATTGCTACATACACTCACTACATTCTCCCATTGCTGCGGACGGCTATGGCCCCAACTCCAGCTACAAAGTTACTCCTGGATGTTTACGATGCAGCTAGAATTCGTCATGCCCGTTAACACATTTTTTCTTGTGTAGAAATAGACAGATTGAACTTTTTAAGCTTGTGACACCGTATGGAAAACTTACTTTTTGCCTTGCATCGGTTTACACCTGATGCGTCGTACACTGGCGTGTTTGTTTTCTCTCTTCCATGTCATCCTTCTTTAGTTTCTGTATTGCATTGCGTTCTTTCTACTAACCAGCCTAACGTGCCTCTTCATTAACTTATACTCTCCGTCCATCCTTTGCATGCTGTTACGCTTTAATCATACAACTGATTCTTTTCCAGGCGGATTTCATGCAAGACTGCTGTGATAACACGGACGCCTGATAGCACTGACCACTAGACCAACGAGGACGTCTTTTTTTTACTACACTGCAGCTGTTGAGATGCGTACTCACCACTATCAGACTGGATTCTCCTAGCCTCTCTCATTGCTAATAAATAAGCCAAACGCTCGTTGACTGTCTTTAATTATCACCCCTGTCCAATATGCAACCACGCATTATTATATAAAAATGGTAATAACATTAATTCTCGTTGAGATATCGATGTGCCAGCAACGAATTATTGTTACCTGTTGACAACTCATCCCATTTGTGGTCCTTTCGACCTATCTTTACTTGGAAGACTTTCTGGGAATCCCCTACTTCCTTTGGGGAATCCCTTGCGCCCTGCTTGTAGGATTTTCCAATATGCATTTTTGAATAGCCCGGGTGTGACTTCCTCTAATATACTCCCAACCGCCTACTCTCCGATTTCTCGTCTTCGCAATAATCCGCTCTGAAGTTCATTTTCCCACGCTGTCGGCTGGCTGTAGCTCCGTAACGCCTCGGAATTTCCCCCCTGTTGTCTGGGCTTTTTTTTCTTTATTTTTCACTGTACTATCACCTCCCGAAGTTTGTCGGTCCGTAACCTTACCACCCTGTATATGTATATATAAACACACTAGCGGCCACAATTTTGAAGATATTTGAACCAAATTTTAATATGTTATTTCTAGACTTAGTAGCTCGGTTAAGTTCGTTAATGAGAAAAATCGGCCCAAGAGGGTGGTCGGAGAGGGGGTTGAAATTTTGAACATGTATATATATCCATATACTGACTGACTCATCCATATAAATTCACAGGCCAAACTGCTGGAGCTAGAAACACCATATTTGGTATGAAGGTGTAGGACCATGAGTAGGTAAAGGGAAAAATCCGACATTTCGAAAACGTCACCATCTTCGATCCAAAATAACCGCCCAACCCAATGTTGTATATAATATACAGCCTAAACGCCTGGGACTACTGAAATGAAATTTGGTGTGAAGGTATAATACCATTAGTAGGTAACGAAAATGTTACATGATGTATCCAAAGATACCATCTTGGATACAAAATGGCAGACCTAAAAATTCATTTTCGACACCGTTTGAGCTAGAGATACGAAATTTGCCATATAGGTATATCTTAACTAGTAGTTGATACAAATATTACAAAATTTAAGGATAGTCGCCATCTTGGAACCAAAATGGACGCCCAAAAACTAATTGTCGACATCGTTTGAACTAGATAAATGAAATATTATTTGAAGGTATACCTTCACGAGTAAGTCACGAAAAAAAAGGTTTAAAAGGTCACCATCATTAATCCAAAATGGCGGCCAAAAGAACTTCGAGATCTACCTCACCCTGTAGGCCTGCCGAAAGGGATTTTTTATCTTGAGATCGATTCTAGCGGGTGTTCACAAACTGTAAACTTAAAAGATGCTAACGTCGGGACGTGGTGCCCCCATCGCTCATTCAGTTTTAATGGCTGCAATCAGTCCTGGTAACTGCAGGAAGTCCAGCAGCAGGGCCAGAGTGCTTCTCTGTTGAGAATTTTTACTTCCCACTTGTGTAGGGGATTGGCGACCTCATCGCAGGTCTATGGACCGCAACGTGATGAACCCATCACAAAGCCCGACCAGCAGACCATCGCTGCTCGTATACGGCGTAGGGAAATGGCGACCCCATCGTCCAGCCGGCTTTGCTGGCTGCAATCAGCCCTCGCAGCTAAACATCTACGCTGCTTGAAAAGAGGCCCAGCAGAGAGGATTTCATTTACTTTCCCCTCATTTTCATTCACAGATGATTCATCATTATTTCATCTCCTCTTGTGCTGCGACTTACGCCTCTACGCAATGTCACCGGATGTGTTATGGATGTACTTGCATTGACGCTGGCCCCCGGGACCCGAGGAAAGGGGGCGGAACCATTGGATAGCGCCTAGTTCTTAGCAGCAGATTCTTGGATGGTTTAGCTCGTTGAGGCTGGGAAGTGCGCCATTGGGGAGCTCTTTGGACATTTGGTCTCGACAACACTGGGGGGAGTGGGTGTCCCAAGTATCCATCAGTCGGGAGCGCAAGTGATTTCGACGCCAAGTCATTGGACTTCGCCTCGATTTCCAGCTTGCTGACAAGGGTGATGAGGGTAGTACCCGGCAGCCTCGTTGGCTCCTCAGAACGAAGACGGAGAAGTGTAGGTATTTACGGCTAACATTCATCATGCTTCCATCACATCCTAAGAAGTCGCCTTCGCGCACAGACAAAGAAAAGAAGAAGACCAAGAGACAGAATGAAGATAATGTCACTGAAGATAATAGAAAGAAGGCGCATATCGTTACCGAAATAATCAGTGGCGCAGCAGAGAAAATCGAAGTAGAGGAACAGACAAGTATCGTACCGACTATCACACGAAATCTTATTATTAAAGTAAAGCATGAAGCAGAGAATCCAGGTGGTTTGAAGGGGTTATCCCCTTTCATCATACAAAAACAACTGAATCATGTCGCCGGCGAACTTACACATGTTAAAAAGCTCCGCAACGGCACCTTGCTCGTAGAGACATCCACTAACAAACAGTCAACTAATCTCTTGAAAATGAAGACCCCTAGGACAATTCGAGGTTCAAGTTGAACCGCAACGTCAACTAAATTTTAGTCAGGGCGTAATATCTTGTTGGTACTTGCAAGATATCCCTGAAGAAGAGATTAATAATGAACTTGCGAGCCAAGATGTAGTCAATGTTAGGCGCATTAAAACTAGAAATAGTGGAGAACTGCAACCCACGAGCTCGCTAATTTTGACGTTTACCATGCCACAGCTCCCCAAGGACGTGAAGGCAGCATTGTATTGCTTACCTGTCCGTCCCTATATACCGAGTCCGCTCCGCTGTTTTAAATGTCAGCACTATGGACACACAAGAACGTCGTGTAATGCGACCTCTGCTGTATGTGCAATATGCGGTACCAGTAGCCATGGTGCGGATCCTTGCACATCACTGAAACCTCAGTGTGTTAACTGCAAGGGTGATCACACAGCCTGGTCGCGTGACTGTCCGGTATTTAAAGAAGAAAAACGCATAAGAGAGCTGATGGTGATTGAGAAAATATCTGCTGGAGATGCAAAACGTCGCGTAAAAGAATCTCAACGCAATCTTCCATCTGGTGCGTTTTCCACGGTAGCAGCAGGATTACCAGTTAAAACTGTCTCGGTTGGTACCCAGACAGTTAATATATCAACTGAAACCGAGTCTGATGTGCATGTAGACCCTCGGACGCCTCCCAAAGGATCAGAGACTTCTCGGAATATGCCGACACAGAGTCAGGGACAAAAAACACCTGTGCAGAGTTCTAGAACTCCACGGGTTAAGATTACTTTTAGTCCCTATAAAGTATCCAAATTAGCTCGAACTTCGCCTCTCGCTACAAACATTAAGACTTTGACGAACGTTTTGGCTGAACAATTAGGTCAGGAAGAGTCTGCACATAAACCATCAACCAAGTTCCATCAACCAAGAGTCCATCAAC
Organism: Lepisma saccharinum; assembly: GCA_022664845.1. Taxonomy (NCBI): domain Eukaryota; kingdom Metazoa; phylum Arthropoda; class Insecta; order Zygentoma; family Lepismatidae; genus Lepisma; species Lepisma saccharinum. The sequence goes on from JAGDQP010000210.1 coordinate 139,006, forward strand.
CAAGTTCATCTTTGTCCTCCGACATGGTTGAGGACCACCTGATGGATATGGATTTTAATCTCGAGGGAAGGAAAGGCAAACCTAGGTATAAACCTAAACTTAAACGGTAATATTTTTACTTGTTTTTGCAGAGTTTTATGATTTCCGTTTATTTTATATGATTATGCTCCTTAGCTGTTAAGTTTTATGGTGTATTTTTGTTTTGTCTTGTGAGGGCCCATTTACAGGCTTCCTGGTTATACTTACCATTTACACCAGTAGGTCGAGCGTGAAGACCTTTTACATCTTCATCTTTTATATATTCTTTTTTACTATTTTAATAAACAGCTAAGTTTTGACATGACGAAGAGAAGGGTCTTTCCCGTATCGGGACGGGCGTAAGCCATAGTGCTGTTACGGCCCATTCAATTCATTTTATCTTCTCTTATCTTAAAAGATGCTAAATATTGATATAAATGCAGGAATAAATTGCCTCAGATTATATCTTAAATTAAAATATGAAGGGTTTGTCCGATAGTAATATGTATGTACGGCTATTTGACATTAGTTTCTAGCTCGGTTGATATAAATCTCTAGTTTAATCCTTAGTTATTCATTGGCGTGATTCAGAAATAATGTGATACTAGTTTAGAATCCAGGTAATGGTTGTAAATCAGAAACTTAAAATCTTTGGCCGATATTTTATCTTCTTACATTGCAACCTTATATTCATGATGAATATTTAAACCTATAAAATTAGGTGATTTTAAATACAAGTAAATCAGGTTGAAGTTTCTTCAAAATATTTATTGAGTTTTATTGCCTAAAACACGATATTAAAGTGTACAGTCAAGTGATAACTATAGATAGAGTTTTAGAGTCTGTTTACGTTTTATACCGTAAGTTGTCGATCAACTTAGCATTCGTTATGTCCGTTAATGTTTAGTTTAGAAATATCATGTCCAAATTCCTTCATACTTACATGTATGATACTTACATATATGCTGTTCAAATCATAAAATTTATCAGTTCAGAATTCGGATATAAGACTAACGTAGATTGCAATAACAAAATGAAACATCATATTTCTCGGTCATTCAAGATCTAACACTCTCTTTTTTGTGTCGCTACTCTTTTATGTCGACCTCAGAAACTAAAGGATACATGTGAATTTCACCAATTAAAACAAATTCGAGGTAATATTTTATACATAACTCTAAATGTGCAACTTAAATTTGTCAGATCTAGTACAATAGACACATTAAGTTTCAAAGTTTATTTGCATGAAATATGACTGTTTTGTGTTCCGAATATATCTCGAGTGTTTATACAATATTATTTCGATTGCATCCACTGGATCACGTGAAATTAGAAACGAATATGCTCATATACGGTAAACGTAACGAATATTGAGATATCCTGATCTCTAGAATAAAGAAATATATATATATATATATATATATATATATATATATATTTATACATATATGGAACAAAAATATTCACCTTGTAACTACAAAAAGCTGAAATGTCGATTAATTTTACTCAAAAGAATAAACAAAATAATACCAACTCAAAGTCGATTAATTGAATCTATGTGCCCTAGAAACATGAGAGAACAACAACTTATAACAATGCAAAACAGTTTATAATAATAAGTATTCTTACCACATGACAGCTTGTGTTCATAATTGTGTCCCTTTAATTCCGTTAACGCGTTGTTTCAAACACAATTGAGAATTCTTTACGTTAATACAGACAAATATATTAAATATAAACTACCGATATAGCAATTAGCGTATCTTTATAAGATTACATTGTAGTTTGTTTCGCATTCATTTGAGAGTTTTGCAAATTTGAATATAGTAATATAAAGAAAAATATTGAAAGCTTCTATTATGAATTTGTATATGCATTATAGTTCTCAAATAAATATAAAATGTCAATAAAATACTATTAATCTCCTAATTAAACGCATAAAATTACATATTTTTCAGACAATTAACAAGATTAATTAAATGCAAGAAACGTCCAATACATGCGTTTATTCTTACCGTCATTCATTTCTTGATGAAGTTCAATTGCGTATTTCTGCCCAAGGAATTCCGCTGCAATTGAAAATAAATTAATAGAACAAATATTATTACAAGGGCAGAAACATCCTGTAATAATGTTTACTAACAGCCACTAAACTTTACGTTTATGCTGAATGTAATTGTCCAATTCCTTAATGCAAATAACTCTATAAGCAAATTGTCACAAGCTATGAATTGGCATCCCTATGTTTCTATACCAAAGCGTTGAAACTGTTATTAAGGGAGATATTTTCGATAGTGTGTACACCTAAAAGTTCATTGAATTTATTGCATTTCATTGAAAATTGCTCGCTTTTGTAATTGTGAAGATTAGTGGGAAAAGCACGCATGCTACATCGCAATGATAACAAACATCTTCCTTATCCATACAGTTTTTGACATCGAGCGTCTCCTCCCTTAGTGAGTGTGCCTGTGGCAATAGTTTTAGTACAAAAAAGATTTCTGACGCAATCATAATCATTACGGAAGTAGATGCTAGATGGCCAAACTGGTATGGCTAAAGTAAAGACTGTTTTAATTGGGATGAGGCATGAGTCATTTTTCAACTGAGCCCCTCAATTTCAATCATGATTTGTAGATCAACGGAGTTCTCCCAGTCAGAGTTGTGGAGTACTTATTTTATATACTTACTTATAACTCTTTAATTTAATCTGAATAAGATTTCTTGTGTAGTGTGTTACCATAGATACTTAGAACTTACTTTGTTACATTACTTGTAACAGAAATCTGAATCTTCTCAATTTGCTTTTCTTTGACAAAGTTTAAATATTCCCTAACAGTACTGAAAGCAATAAAGTAGATTTAAGTTTAGTTCCTCTAATTACAATGCATTTTCCCCAGTTCAAATCGAAATAATTGTTTTTCTTGCACTCAAATGAATATTACATTACTCCGTTTGCATATTCTAAATTCATAATTATCTCCTATTCATAACTTAAGGCATAATCTTTCGTATCACTCTTTCTTTCTTATTTTTGTATCTACGATTCAAAATATTGAGACAGCATGGTATAATGGATGATACCTGATCGCATATATGTTGGTATTTCGATTTCATAAGGCATCTGGAAGTTAGTAGAACCAAAACTTAGTTCGGCGAAACTGTTCGGAGATGATGGAAATTGTCTTTTACCGAGTGCTATAAATTAGGGTGTTATTTGTTTCAAACAGACAATAATATAAACAACCTGTAATAAATTGTAGGAGATACCATTGAGATTGTTATTTTATATAGACCTGGTATATATGTATTGCAATTTAGCTTTTCTTGAAGACAATATTAAAAGTATTAGGATTGTTCAAGAAGACCAATAATATATAACACAAATTGAAGGAGTATGCGATTGTCATTTAATTAATTAATATTCTGGTGATGTGAGTATTAGTTTCGTGAGAAATGATTCATTATTGAAATAGAATGACTATGCTTCTAAATGGAATATAATGTATGTGATGTAGATTTGGTTTTATTAAGTTGCTCTTAGATGTGACTAGACTTCATTTGGAGCAATCGAATAGGATTATCAGAAAATGATAAATTACTTGTTTTTGTTAGAACCAATGGATATTCACCAGGCAAATTGTGAAAGCTATTTGGAGAGGTTAGAGCACTTTTGGGTTGCCCAACAGATACCGAATGCTAGAAAATGGGGTACATTACTTGCTACAATAGGGTCCGGAGCTTATGAGGCACTAAAACAAGCTTTTGCGACAGAGCCGTTGAGGGCATAGAATTTTGAGGAAATAAGGGCAAGTTAAAATAAAACTTAGACACTAGAACCACTCAGATAGTAGAACGATACAAGTTTCATTTGCTGAAGCAAGCACGTCTTCAATCAGTTTCTGGATTGTGAGAGCGTTGAAACGCAAGTGGTTAAGTGTGAATATGTTGAATTCACAGATACGATGCTACGAGATCAGTTCCTATTAGGTTTGGCGGATGACGCGATGAGACATAACTTTAGTGAAACAAAAATTAAACGTTTCCAGAACTAGAGAAATAGCCTCTTTTGTTGAGCAAGTTAATTTGGGAACTAAAGTAATCATGCAAGTAGGAACGGTAGAGCTGAAGATGTACAAAATGAAGCGATCAAGATAGGTGGCGATTCTAGGTAGCAGAAGATCAACACTCAACAGGTCGACAAGTAGGGGTGTCTAAACTCTGTACACCTTGTAATTGACTGAATGATATGGATAAGTGCAGAGCGATTAATGCTATATTCTACACATGCCATCAGAGGGGACATTTAGCCATAGTCTGTTGGCAGAGGAATATCCAATCGGTAGCATTGAAGGATTCGGTAGACAGGTCCACGATGGAAGATGAAGGAGCAAGGGCTATGCAATCAATGTATATTAAAAACTTGTTAGCAATCAATGAATTTATGTTAAACTCGGTTTCTATGCCTACTCAGTTGAATATGCCTATGTTGGAAGTGCAGATTAGATCAGTAAAGTATACGTTCGCTTTAGATACAGAATCACTTTTAAATTTGAATCCACGTCATATTAATCGAAACATTAGGATATCAGAAATATGTAAATTATAATCCCTCTACCTTATACCTAATTAATCAGTCGTAGATCCACGTTTTTTCAAACAGTTGGTCTATATGTGAATTATAAGCAAAGAATGTTATGTCTAGTATTCGCAGTAACAAATATACCGATGGCCTAAGGCATAATCGCCAGACCAGGAATGGACACTATTTTACCAGGATAGGAGATGAGGCTGCTCAGTGATTGTGATGAATTGGAACAAAATTGAAATGACAGTCAAGCAAAGGTGTTCATACGAGATGAAAGTGTTGCAAATATCGGGAGGAAATCGACACATGATCATCATGAAGAAGGGCATGCAGTGGTTAACGTGATGGAGAAAAAATTAGCTAACTTAAACGATCTATGGACACGATTGTTCAACAAAATGTTTAAATATGTTCAGTCGACTCAAGGATAAGTAGAGGAGCATCACAGCGAAGAGCATGTGTGACAGCATATTGAAGCTATTTTTGGACATAAGGTTTTATAAGAGGGTAGTTACCGATACCCATTTTGTGTTTTCGAACAAGCTTTGGACTGCCCCATTTAGCTATTAAAGGCTAGAGAACCTCACACAGAACTAGAGTGGTCCATAAATCAGTAAGTCAACAGTATTACCGGATATGCTACGAACTTTAAGTATCATGCAAGATATTTAATGTCTCCGTTCGACTACGGAATTTCGAGGAGAGGTGAGAAGAGTGATCCGGATCATCCAGGAAACTAAAGAGGATGGAGAAAATTTTAAAACCTGTGTTGGACGCTGCCCAACGAGCTCAGAAGTTCATTAAGGAACGTCAGAGGAAGTACTACGATACTCATAGGCAGGGAAAATGAGTTAAGTAGCTATAGGGTTCTAGTCAAGAAAGTAAATTTATCTTGTGTCACTAAAATAATGTGTCAGATCTATTGGCGCACTATGAGGGGGATATCGCAGTGAGAAACGAGTAAACAAGAATAACTTCATAGTCAGATACTAACGGACACATAAGTCTGCAAAAGTGAACTATGGCCAAATTAAACTAGAACATGAAATGCATGATTTCGTGAAGATCGACGTAGGCTTTACGGACAGCTATAGGAGGAAAGAAAAGGTTGAAGTAGTTTCACTTCCTAGAACATTTTTTCCCAGAGACCGGGTTAACCGATCCTAAAGATCAGCTTTAAGTGATAATCTGTTGGAGGCAAAGAGCAGAGATCTCTTCAGAAACACAGTGATAATGTGCCTGAATACCGCATATATCATTATTGTTAGTTGTTGAATGATCATTACTAGTCATCAGGCGTATTAGTGATCAGCGATGAGACGTTGTAAATTACTAGTGAACTCATTCGTGTGTTTAGTTTTCACAGGGGGAAACAAACTGTGAAATAGGCCAGAAAGGAATCGATCGAGGGAGTCGGCAAGTACTGGCATCGAAGAGATGTACTTCAGGTTCTAGTACTTTCTGGTTTGTTTCTGTTCGGGATATGTGGTGTGTAGTGGTAAAATTATTTAAAGACCAAGGTATCAAAATTAATAAAGTTCGAGACTTTAGAAACTGAGTGCGTTCTAAAATTGAGACTCAATTCCAAGTTAATATTTTTATTGTCGGTGGAAGAACATGTTAGAAGAACAAGTGGAGAATCTTTGAACAGCAGAGAATTTGATGAAAAAAATCCGAACATTTAACAAATACCAATTGAATATTATTTTAACCGTGCGTAACAATATGTAAATGTAATTCATTTAAGTTACGACCAACAAAAAATAAATTTATTTTTACAGTGTAAATAGAAATGAACTGTAATATATTATTCAATGTATTCATTTTCTGATTTCCTTCCTTTCTAAATAAAACTGGTTCGGTCGAATTCTATTCTTTCTCTATTTCTTTCTAACGTTTCTTTAGTTATAAACAATAATTTTATTTTAACGTAATTGGTTTTATTTCGTATGTGTATGTATTTTATAGTTTTTATTTTTGTCTAGAAAATCTGTTAAACATTCTTTTATATTCCAGACTTGAGAATCGAAGCAGATAATGACAATTTAAGGTTGTTTTTGAAAGGTTATTTCTGGTAGGTAACAGAAGATATAAGACTGCTTCAGGCTGTTATTATGTTCCTCAGCGAGGAAAAAATGGGGTCACAGCTGCTGGCGCATAGATTGAAAAAGTAGCAACTTGGATGGGTGATTTTATTGCACTGAGTCGAACAGGATTTAGGGGGAAGGAACCGCCCGGAGTTTGTAGGCGGGGAGGCAGTTGACCATAGCCTGACCAAGTTCTCAGCATAATGATGTTAGTCTAGATAAAATTGATTAGTTGATTTACGGCACGCAATTTTCAAAATTTATCTTTATATTTCAATGTGCCGTTTATATGTGTGTGTGCGAAGGGGAAACAGAGAGACTGCAGTGGAGAATTGAGGCAATGTTGGTGGGTCCTCAATAATATTTGTTCACTGATCGTTGGAACGAGCGACACAAGAGATATTTTCTTGTAACCGGTAATTTTCATGGTCTCTTATCCATCACGGCATCGACAAGTTAAACGCCCATGCCATAGTATCCTAGATACCTAATTGTGAGGAACATTGTGCGACTCTGGAGAAGACAGCACTAGAACGAACACACAGCCCCCGTACACAGAACACACAGTCCCTGTACACAAGAGAATGTCAAGGCTGTTGGAGTTGATGTTATAAGAAATTCACAACGTTCCATTCGGTGACAGTCGGCATCCCTACGGCTGCCAGTCAGTACCACCGATTATTAATATATTGATACATGCTATAAAGTTTTAACCCTACAAGTTACACATAGTCAGCATCTGAAACAGAATGATCGCCTACAATATAGTTAATTTTGTGAACCAATAATTCTCAAGGTAATCGAGGATGACGATTTCTAGAACAATTTGCGAATTTCCGGCGAAGCTCACTTCGACCTCGTAAATAAGTAATATTTTCGTTATATTGCCGTTTACAAACGCGTTAGTTATAGGGGGTTTATTTACACAGCAACAAGTAACCGTGTGATTTGATGTGTTATCGCGTGGCATAATTACCCCATATTTTAGATGGCGATAAACTTGCTGTGACTCAAGTGACTGATTGCTATGCAGTACACTTTTGATGCAAAGGAACTGAAGCGCTTTCTCTCCCTCCAATTAACTTACCGAAATGGTGACATGCCATGCCTCCAAGATCCTCTGGCTGACCGTATTTGATTTTTTCTTGCGGCGTCATATTAAAAGTAAGATGTTTCATTGCTGACCTGTTACAGCCCAAGAACTTGAACAAATGATCCCTGATAATCTTTCTCCGATTTCTGTGATATACTATGTCGGATTATGCAGGATATTCCTCAACGATTGTAGGGATATTTGGGACAAATATTGACCATCTACTGGACGTCGTCTTTAAGGCATGCGCCTACACATCTCTTAAACAGTATGCATGTATGTAATGCCATCCTCTCTAGCCTTCCTTGCTTTGATTAAAACTCTTTCAGATGTTTATTACTGAAGAAGTCTAGCTGCATTCAGGTACAGGAGGAATCTATACACGCTACGTTGACTAAATAAGAGTGCCAGTGTTAACTATTAGAAAATATAAGTAACTCCAAATTGCATATTCAGAGCATATTCATTTATCAGGTTATATTTTCCTATATCATATTTGTTGCTGACCTTACATATGAGCTACTGTACTGAATGCGATTCCTGGTAGCAAACAACCAAATCTTTGGCACTTCAATACCGATATCAACAATATAGCTTTTATATTTAAGAGTAAATCATTTAAGAAACAAGTTGTGCAAGTTAGTAGATTTTTATTAATGGATATTATTTAGAATGTAATTAACCTAAGTATAGTTTACTAAAGATTACAACAATTGTATATATTTTCTAAATCATAAACAAGTAATTAAAATACGATAGCGCCCATTTATTTATTTATTGAACACAACAGGTTACCTAATTGTGCTGTTCAACATACATAATCTACATTTTCTACACATCGATAAAACATACAGAGAGACAGTTTGAGCTCCGTTGTGACGTACTCTACATAAAATATTCATTAGTTTATATTAGAATGAAATTCAATCATATTTACGTTAAATATATAACCTCAGGACAATCCTTAAAAATAACAATGACATCATGAACAGATTCTTCTAATAGGCTATTTGGGTCATTTTCCAGAAATAGGGCATTTTGTGAAACTGCTTTTTTATTATAAAAGTTAAGTCCAAAATTGTATTCTTTGCTTGTATTTGTTTCTTAAAACACTGCTTATAACAGGGCCATTTTGAATGCAATTTTATATTTGAAAAATATTTATGTTATTTAGTTTGAAATATGCTTAACGTCAACTCTATGGAATGAAACTCATCTTCATTTTCATGTTTGAGACATGTTTTCAGTATCTGTTCTTAGTTTTCCAATTAATTTCAACAATTATTCATCAGAATAATTTGGTTCAAAACACGAATCGTAATTAAATAGAAAATATATCTATTAGTATGAGAATTACATTTCTTGAAGCACACAAAACCCGCTTTTTCATCACCTTCATGGACTGTAAACAAAGTTGTAATAAAAGTGTCAAGCTGGCAAGACTATACAACATTTTTGCATACTTTAGACATGACGCATCTAGCTTAGTCTCGTTTCAGTGAAACTAGAATGAAGATGCTTCTACAGTCGACGTATTGCGGAATAGTAAGTTAAAATTAGATGTGTCTCACTTATTAATCATCAACTCCATGGAACTCATAATCACAGACTTTTATTTTAATTTATGTTTGCTATAATCATGACGAGAAGCCAAACGCTGAACACTTCATTCATGTTTGATTGTGCAATTCCATTCTCACTGTAAGGAAAATGGCAACGAAAAAAGTAAGAAAACGTCAACTCCAAGGTCATAAACTCCATGGAAATTACTCTATATTTTGTAAATGGAATAAATAAATAATAAAGTATTGATATCTGAGTACCTTCAAAATGTACTAAAAATAACTCCAAGATTCCTACAAACTAACATTTTTACAATTTAAAATAGTTGATTTTTTTACTATTCAAAAAGCCCAGTTCATGGAGAATGACACATATGTCTAATGCTTTGATCATTTCAGGCGAGAGACGTTCGCATTGCGCTATGCGAACTTAATTCAAATATTGATATTTCTGAATTGATTTTACTATGTAAGGGTTTGTGTAGGAAAGTTAAAAGAAAATTAACTCTTCTGTTTTCAAGAGATTGCAACCTAAACTTGTTCAACAGGGCCCTCATAGAAAGATATAAATTTACAAGTTAGAAGTTTAAATCTACAGGTACTTGTGTGTTTCAATAATCGCCTTGGCCCGACTAGTAAAAGAAGCTCAGAGTTTTACAGGAATACAGTCAGAGCCCTTATTGTCTACAAGTGCTTATAATTCCTGTTTCATAATCTTCTCAGACCGAGTCGTCATATAAGTTCAGCATGTAGTGGGATCATGAGCATTGCATTGATTATTTTCATGATGAATTATTGAGCAAAATAATATTTAAATTTAAATATATGCGATATATTTGTGTGCATTTCGGTGCTTGTTTTTTTATATACTTGTAATTGTGGCAATTGTGTTCAATAGATGGCAGCACTTTTTCATTAAGCTCAAACATTGTTTTCGAAAAAGCTCTTGCTTGTTGTAACATTAAACTCAATCTTATTGTAGTTATTAGCTTGAGAAAGTTTAAGGAAACTGTTTAAAGTATTCTATAAAGAATTGTAAGAGAATAATATTCGTGCATGTACCCGGCAAACTGACATTAATATAACACAAGACAAGATCAGGTACTAGTCATAACTTAACCTAACTTAAAATTAGGTGGCTAACGTGCTAATTCATTCTTGTTTTAGTCCTTTTCCTCTCACCATTTCACGGGTTTCAGACCCAGGGTGGACTGATAATATGGAGGACTGCTTTCACAAGGGACTTCCGGCTCAAAGTAAAATTTCAGCACCTAGCAACTGGCGGACCAACCATCGATTTCGAAATGCAAACAAATAAACTGACAATCACTCACGATCACGTTCTCCTGTTCGCGCCTAAAGTAGCTTCAATTATAACCCACGACCGCTCAAGAAACATCATGTATGTCAAGAGAACGAGACAGGGAACGACTCATACATTATGATCATTGAACAAATATCAGATAACCTACCTCTTCTGAACAATTCTATACATTCATACTCAGTAAGTACGATACCAAATTCCAGAACTCATAACAACTTCTAGCCCAAGTCTGTAAATATCTTCCTTGCAAAACTATCAAACAGGTCTATCCTACACGCATTAGCATTCCTATCAATCGTCTGATCCAAACGCATTTAACAACAGGGGATCACGGAACTTTACGAGTATAGATCACTCGGATACTTAAAATGGTACCATCCGATGAAACCTAATTATTCAGATCCAGAATTGCATTATGAATGAATTATCTGTTTCACATAAATATAACGTGTTTATTCAGATATTCTTGTATAACAACTTCAATTGTCTTTGCCTACCACAGCTGCTGTCGGAGTAAGTAGAATAATTTTCACCCAGTATGTGATACTACAAGTAAAACAAAAGTCTATTCATGCTTCTCATCTTCACTTGCATGATATATCGGAGTTCTGTCTCCTCAAAATTAATTTTGTGGTAATTGTACTTTTAGAGCAACTGTACTTTCATCTACGGCGAAACCTACAACATTCAAAATATCGTTGAAAACTCGGATACCTGCAGATAGCATTTTACAGGGTTATGATGGGTGACTAGTAATATTTGCAACTCTTCGTTTTAAATTTAAAATATTCAGCTAATATAAAGTAAAATAACTTACCCTCTTCAGTCTCATTAATCGACAAATTATCTCTCCAGTCTGGAAAACAAATCAATACATGTAAACAATTCAATCCTTGTAAACAAAAAGTATTAGATCATAGTCTATTTCTAAACTATATAAAAATAAACAACATTAATGTTATGTTAATATTAATTATATTTCTTAAAGGTGAAACGTTTTACTGTTGTTGTTATATGATTTTATTGTTCCAGGATGAGAATGGAGTATTGTAAGCGTAATTGATAAGCAACATAATAGAAATAAAAAAATGTGTTTGTTGCTTTCTCATATTCCAGCATGAGAATATATTTCCGGGATATAGCAAATTTACAGAACTGTCTCGCTATAGTAGAGGTAAAGTATAGTAAATAACAGAAATTTTCCGAAGACAGATTGAAATTGAATATCTTACGTTTGATGTAGAAAGAATCAGAATATGTTTTCAATATAAAGTAAAATGATATTAGTCTCACCATACATAATCATAATGTAATAAGTGGAGTCTTAATCATCCAGTAATGACATGTTCTTCTAAAATCAATATACAATGATATTCCAATGTCAATAAAATTAATGAAAAGTTCCTAAAATATTATATAATGATAAATGAACACAATGGGATATTGATATAGTGAACACAAAAAGAAGTTTATTCACTGTTATTTTTGCCTTTTATGTCTAGATGAATAGGGATCATTATATGTAAAATGCTTAACATCCCTGAGTCCTGACAATTGTCGTATCCATTTACTAAATTCGTAACGGTTAAACCTCCATGACTGTTGTCAATATGGTCAAAGCTTCTGAGAACTCAACCCTACGAAAACAACCTTTCAGCAATTAGCAAATTACATGTGAATTGCAGCAACTCCACGAGGAAAATATTTAGAGTTGTCACGTTACTACATTTATAATATTTATATTCAATTCTATTCTGAATAAAGGTGTTTCCCAAGAACTAAATTTGTCACTTGTTTCCTCATAAATCCTATTATATTCAGAATACGTAGTTTCTAAAGTGTTTTCCTGGAAAATACAATGGAATAATTCCCATTCTAGAGAACATTTGGTGCAAAACGTAATAGGATTGTTCCTTTCCAATGATGTATTCAAAAATTTACAATTATTATGCTTTGAAAAATATTGCATCAATCGATGATGTGCAAGTGACAACCAGTATACAGTTAAAGTGGCCTCAATCAATAACGTGTAAGAGTCCGCCAGTATACAGTAAATGTAATTCTCAACGATAACATATAAAACGAAATGGTACCACATATTCACTATAAATCAGTACATTACCCTTAATAAATGTTCTGTCTTCAGAGTCATAAACGATGGCATCAAATTATAATATGTGAATGAGAATGATATAATATATCCACTATGATCAAGTATATTAAGATCAACAAAAGGTCTGACCCTCAACAGTAAAAATCAATTATGTCCGTTGATAATATTTAGAACGAAATAATACTACATAACAACTATGAACTAGTATAATAAGGTCATTAGACGACCTGTGCTCTCACAGAAAACAATCACATTCATCGATAATAGCACTATGAACAGGTTAACCAATATAATGACCTAGTTAAATGGTCTGTCTCTGTGTGTACTAACATGAACACTGTTTCACAGTATGGCTGGATAAGCAGATAATACAAAATAACACCTCGTACTGTAGGAGTATTCCTAACTTTGGAGGAACCTTACATCAACAATACATTCATCATACTTACTGCTTGTACTCATATCCCACTCATACCCCGTGTCTACGTCAGACTCACTCGCTGTGCTTATCTCACAGTCACCCCTGTATTTACGTCAAGGATTGTGATCTCGTTTGTGAGGAAGATTTACGAGACCGACCATGTTACTGTGTATATTACTTTATATCTCTTAATTCTTGTTTCAAAGTTTAAATTGTCCCTATCTCTTGATTCATGTATTGATGTTCAAAATATTCCTTATCACTCTTGATTGACGTTCCAAACTTCAAATATTGATTGATAATTCTAAATTCCAATATTGACATTCTTATCTTTCGATTCATTTTTCGACTCAAATTTATATATGTTTATTTATGCTCATTCAAATTTTGACAACCGTTTTATGTACTAATACCACTTGCTCACTAACGTATCGACTATTGCAAAAATTTAACTACTACCACTTCCCGTACCTACGCTTGCTCTGCAAAGTCCTATGGATCACGAAGGGGCAAAATATAAGCAGTATACTGGGCACACCCTGTATAAAATTCGATGGATTGTACGATTATTCAGTGCGTGCATGCATGTAAAGTTCACCGATTTACTTCTCGCATATGCAAACTACCACCCTCTGTGGAAATGGATAATATTATTAATTAGAACATACCTATACGCTGAAGAAACCTTACATGCTCTAGGACGTTATATTAATAAATAATTTTTACTTTTTCCCGATTCTGAAATATTTTAGCTGAATTCAAACTTTTAATATTAAAGCTAAATCATATGTTTCTTTTTATTCCTAAGGGCTAGTTTTTCATTGTCTGGTTAAAGTACAGGTTAGCCAGTAACTAACAGTTAAACTCTAACTGGTGGTTTAACCGTTTTTCAATGTCTAGTTAAGGCATAACCAACAGTGAAACTGAGCAAACTGGTAGTTAAATTAACCCGTACTTCTACCTCCAGTTAAGAAGCTAACTGTAGGTTTTAAAAGAGTTTGGCAATTGCCACCTGTGAAAGATGTTGCATATGATTTCGGATTCATCCTCTTCCGATGAAGAAGATGATAGAATTGTATTAGAACACATAAAGAGAACATCTCAGTTGTTCTACTCAAATTGTTCAAGTCTTTTTTTTATTATTTCTTGAATTCAGATTCAGTTAGGTGCGGTACGAAAAGTTTTGTTTTGTGCTGGCTGGGGCATGAAGTCAGTTTGTGTTTGCACTCCCACAAAATGTAAAAGTTACAAGAATGATGGTAGTGTGTGGTGTTGAAACGCGATGTTTAACTTTACTTTTGGAGCTCCGAAAAATGTAAAATTTACAGAAGAAATGTAATATTTTCAATTTGTGTGTAAGCATTGAAACGGAAAATATAACAAAGGTTGTAGTGATGCAAATGTGAAAAAGCAAAAAAATGTGTCTGGAAGTTTAGGTGCTTTCGAGTTGAGAGTGAACATTGAGTGAATGTTAAAAGGAAGGTGCATCGCGTATAATGAAAAAAAAATATTTTAAGGTAACTTTAACTGCCTTTGCTACTCGACATGTGACCGTGGTTTTTCTAGCAAAATACATGTCTTTCATAACATTCATTGAAGTTTGAATTTTAAACAGGTCGTTAGTATTCTTACGCCTGTCGCCATATTTGCATATGTTGATCAACATGAATGCGTATTTAACAAAATAATAATAACATATGGTATTTAGAAACGCTTTTTTGGATTTTTAGTTCTTCCTAGATGTTATGTGTGAATTATTTACAGGGGAATAAGTGGTGCTGAGGGTATACATGCATCAGTAGTTGACGGAAGCTGTGATCCCGAAAGTAAAGAATATCCGTTTGATTGTGAGACAAAATCATAATATTCCCCAAACTATAATGATAATAGAAAAACGACCATCTTTACTTGATGACTCTCAGCTCCCACAAGTTATTGACCCATGTGTACAAACTATACCACCCATTCCCTTGCAAATAATTATTACTGACGCTTCTATAAATTCCTAGTGCCATGAATACGAAATGTGTCACGAAAAGCTGTGTCTTTATTATTTCGTTAAATACTCAATCCTAATGGTCAATACACAAAAACATGGCGGCGTTTGAATTACTAATAACGAAACACTTCGATTTATGAATGACACTACTTTTCTACGAAAAATCACGTACGTGTTGAGTGAGTGAATACGATTATTTAAGGTCAGGTTACAACATGTTGTTAATTATACGCGATGCGAATGACGTTTGTCATATACTCCATGTGCTCATTCCCAACACGCAAGCACATAAACAGTCCCAACTAAGTTTGCTCTCATTTCATACTTCCATGACTCGAAGCTACGTTAAATTTTGTAATTCGGCATTTCCACTCACGTTGGAAATCTTACATTTGTGCTGCAAATTTTACATTTTTGTGTGGGTCATTAAGTAAAGTTTACCCAGCAAATAATAAAGCTAATGGAATCAAGATTATTAAATATTCCTTTACCCCACTTCGTGAATTATTTACAAGGGAATAAGTAGTGTAGCACGTACCCATTAATCAGTAGCTGGCGACCGCAGGGGCTACAAGAGTGAAGTTTATCCGTATGATTATATGACAAACATAATATATTCATAAAAACATAATGAACAACAATAATAAAATTATTAAACACTACCCCACTTTACACCTTACCACAACCCTTTTTGCTTGGGAGTGTACTAGTTGCGGGTAACAAAAAAGTTAAAACATTCATATTCAATTTCATGATGTACATGAACTTCGCTGACCACCTGTATTGTGTTTTCCAATTACTGTGAAGTATATAAATAGAGAGATTCTGTTAGACCACCTAATGTGTAACCCCCGAAAATTCTCGAATACAACCTTTAATCTTTTACAATTAAAAATAAATGGGAACAAAACTGCAAAACTCTCTTTACAAGCCCTAATTTTGGCTATACCCTCCCCAATTGAAAATCTTAGTTACTTTGTTAGTTGCAACCGAGCGTAATGAAACGCATCCAAAACTAGAAGAAATGTGTTCTCTGCCTATGAACAATTTCATGAAAAAATCATTAATTCCAATCACTGTATTTCTTGCTTGTCATTGTTTAAAATCGCGCTCATGTTCTTAGAACTACCTGTTAAGTTCCGCTTTACTTTACTTTATGGGCCGCAAAAAAAATTACACGAGAAATGTAACATTCCTAACGTGCCTAGAAGAGTTCAAATCCTAAATGTAAAAGTTTTGAAATGAAAGTGTAAAATGAGATAGAAATAGGGAAAGGTGATAGGGACTATTTAGTTTCATGCTCGTTGGTGGTTAATACATGCATTTTTTAGAACCAAATCTACATCGTGTATAATAAAAAGTTTCGAACTTAACTTCAACTCACCCCTCTTCACTGGCCCGAGATACTGTCCGTGTTTCTTGTGGCAAAATACGTGTAATTCATAACACGATGTTTCACCATAACTTCTCTCGGGGCTATGCTTATTATATGTTGATGAACTACATATTAACGAAATGAAAATGGCATATAGCTTTTTGTAGCACTTTTTGGAAGCTGGGTTGCCGGTAGGTGTTTATAGAAGTATGTGTGGTAATTATTTGCAAGGAAATAAAGGGTATAGAACCTTACATATAGCGCGAAAGCTGCGGCCATAACGTAGAGTTTATCTATTTTCCCAGAGTGTATAAGGATATCCGGGCCAGGGAACTAGAACCGTCACACCTACGTAAAAAAAACTTTGTAAACTTTATTTTGTATAGGCGATTTTTAGTAACTGAAGTCGATCCGTCACGATTATGAATTCGATGCTAATTAAAATTGACATCTATGCACCAGCCGGGATTCGAATCCGGAACCTTCGAGTCGCTCGCTTGCTTATCCCCCCAACCCACACGACTACCAGGTCGGCGTCACATATACGTATTTTTTAGGTAGTAACTCAACTCTTTACATATGTGTGTTTACTACTGTATTTCTTTATTCCACAAATCTCTTAATGCAGTCAGACATTCATATTTCTTACTTCAGAAACTAGCGAATTTGATGCGTATTTTGTTTATAACTTACTGCGCTATTCTCTATTCTACTGTTTTCATACTTTCTGAACAATTCCCTAGATGGCGAAATAGTATAAATCTATTGCCAACCGTCGTTCTCTTCCCACTAACCACCAGTTAAGTAACCACCAGTCAAAAGGCAATTGAAAAACGGATATTAAAGTTAGAGCTCAGGTTAACTTTAACTACCAGTTAGTTAACTGGAAAGATAACTGGACAATGAAAAACTAGCCCTAAGTGTTCTCAGAGCTTGAGTAATTAATTTTGAACAAATTTAAATGCAGTATTTTCCATAGCTTTGTAATTTTAAAATGACACTCTTCTCCGAATTCAATGTTCATTCCCCGCTATAACATTTCAAATTTACTGGTGTGGGAATTTCTAGCAGATCAATTCCTGTATGCTATCTAGTAAACTGCAACGACCTCTACCTTTCTTTTCACTACCCACAGAGTGTAATTACTGATGAACGTTATCAGTCAAGATGCGATGGACGTAGGCAAAGGTTTTACTTTGAGAATCACAAATATAAAATGGAATTCCAAAAGTCATCTTGTTTTGAAAATAGATGCATTCAGTCTGAAACATCATTAAAGGTTATATTTTGTTTGTAATTGCAAGATAGCCTGAAAAGTATATGCACTGATCTTTAAGAACGGGATAGTAAGAAGAGAAGTGCGAATCAGGAAAATTTGGAGTTGTGTTTATACGTATCTAAACAGCGTCAATATAAACCGGAACTTCTAAAATTAAGTACACTAACAAGAAAGTACATTCTGACTAACCATTTCATTATATTTTTAGAAGTGTATCAGGCTTACTTTGAGCTAATTTTTAACAAATTCCGTATTTTGCTTAGGTCCGTATGTTTCTATTCCATCGCGCTAATCCGTAAAATATGCTTTCAGATTAGATGCATTTGATCTATGATTTAGACTAGCAGCGCGTACAAGCGCCAATATTTTACAAGTAATATGGTATATCAGAGCAATGAACCAGCATAGCACTAACAAATTTCATCATCCCGAAAACTATATAAAACGACCATCGAACAAAGCTCTTTCAAGATTGCCTATCATCAAATCTATCGACTACTACATCAGAAGACCGTTCAGGCAGAAGCCGAAGCTAAGACTCTGTCAAAATTTCAGCAACAAACATAGTTTATTTTTCCAACAAGTGAAAAGTTACTTCGGAGACAAACTTCTTTCTGGCAATCTTCAGATGAGAATATCGAGACACGCTCCTTCCATCTTACATTTTAAAGGTATGTTTTTGGCTCTTTAATGTTTCTCAGTGTTTGGATAGGACTTGTTGCCTGAAACACGTATATGCTATAATATTCGTTAGTCGTACATTCATTAATTCAGTTTAACTCTATAAGTGTGTGTTAAGTATTCTTACATTTGAGGTACATCGTGCTGTAATTCAGTGCTCTTTTAAGGAAAATTCAATTCGGTATA
This sequence comes from Lepisma saccharinum, assembly GCA_022664845.1. Classification (NCBI taxonomy): domain Eukaryota; kingdom Metazoa; phylum Arthropoda; class Insecta; order Zygentoma; family Lepismatidae; genus Lepisma; species Lepisma saccharinum. The sequence continues at coordinate 157,729 of JAGDQP010000210.1, forward strand.
TTCTCTCATTTTTGTATTATAACCTAGAAGACCCCGTAAGAGAGATCAATCTCAATTCACTTAGTTGAACGTCCCCTCTAGGAGGGCCTTACCATTAAATCTGAGTTACTCCCGTAAATTACTTTCTTTTGCCCCCAAACCACTGCAATAATTCCACTAACCTTTATGATTATAATCTACTAATTATTGATTTATATAGGCAAGAAAGGAACACATTTCGAGACGTTGACAATAATAGTACAAGAGTTAAGCATTCTCAGTTGCGTGCATAGTCTATCCACTGAGTACATAAGAATGATTTTAACTATTCTTATAATTAAGAATGATTGAAATATTTATTCTTTGATATGTCCAATAATTAATTAGACTCATAAAGGTAAGAGAAAATAGTTTAATAGGTACTGAAAATATTGTTAGTTGATTTGCAGCAGATACGCATTATCTTGTGGACTCGTGGTTAAGTCTCCAAACAATGTTTTTTGCCCAGTAGAGAGAGTTTAATCGACAGAGTTTACACATATACTTTAGGTATAGAATTAAATTTTTTAAGAACTCTTCAAAGTGGTAAGCCAGTATTTAAGTCATTGTCATGTCGCGTCAAATTATTAATTGTGCAATTATCGCCGGTCTAAATCTCAAATGCGTCACTTCCGTTGTATGGAAAGCCTATGGGTTAACATTGTACGGTGTGACTAGAGTCACACCATTGTAGTTTCGCGAAGGTTAGTCACCCAATATTGAAACAGTCCATGCAAAATTATCATAGTTTGAAATGACGTATTTTTATCATACTTTCATTATGTATACAGATTCATTACAAGCAATCTATACACAAGAAATTTGCGGTGTTTAGAGCTACGAATTGAAGATTATTACAACTTGCAAAAATCTTTGCTGGATTGATTTCTACTTATTTGTATATGTGAGTTTAGTAATAGCATTTTGTTCTTACATCTAGGTGGATAAGGGTAGCCCTCATCCGTTGTTGGTAAAATGCAGGAACCTGCAATGAAAACCACAAAAGTATTAATTGAAAAAATTAGAATCTAATTCTACCACATATGACATAAAAAATACAAATTTGGCACTTACACAAGTTTCCGTATTCTTTTCTACTGTGACTGTAACCATAATGGGATCAACGTAACGTTGACGATCGTACTACTTTCTGATTGTTTCCCTTGCCTTTTTCCTGTTTTCCTCCCTGATCGCCTTTTTAACTCTATCTATTCTTTTAACTATAAACCAACCTGATGAATAAAAGCGGTATATTTACTAGAAATAGGGTACGTTTTCCCTGCGGGAACACAATATAATGTTATACCGTTACCATTTCTTTAGGCGTCAGTAGCGAATAATTTGTCCCTTATAGACTGCGTCCGTGGCTCACATTTCTTCCATACTTGTTTTACCAACATCCCGTACAATTTTTGGTGCCCCTTAAGACCAGCGGTCGGGGCGCCTGACCTCTTTTCCTCTGTTAGTTGCGACCCTGCTGTAGATGATCAGAAGTGCTTGAACTGGAAACATTGAAATGTCAAACAATTTTCCTGATGGTTGTGTATCCACACATGCCTTTGCTGTTATCCATCATTAAGAAGCATCCTGTTCATTCCTGGTCGGAAAGACTCCGAGTGGCAGGAGTGGTCGTTATGTATGAACTTGCATCAACACAATGCAATGCGTTTCTACAGTCGCATGTTCCAATTTGAACGCATGCAGTCGAATTATCCATTATCATGATGCAAAATGTTGCACAAGCGCTCGAAGACTTCCTATGACTTCCACACTTCATGTGGCATTTACCAAAGTACTAATTTCATTTACCCAAGATTTGCTGAGATATTCAACAGCTACATTCATGACTTCCTCTGCTCTAGACAATGCAACAGAGGAAGTAAATATGAAGCACTCGGCGTATTTCGATAATTTATTTCATAACAACAAGTTACAACAAGAATGCTACAAAGAAATAATAAAATGGTCTCATTATATATATTATCCCACTCTTCATTTTCAAACCTAATATATATATATTAGGTTTGAAAATGAAGAGTGGGATAAAAATCTTTCTTTCATCATGTTTTACTATTAACGATGAATAGTTTGTGTAATTATTGTCTTATTTGATACATTCTTGTGAGAGTTAATCAGATTTTCTAATTCATTTGATTTTGGCGTTGAACATTTTAGCGCTAAGAGAGAAAATCCCGATCTGCGAAGAATATAGACGCCAAGTGTACTCTAGAACCCCTCATATTACATTTGATTTTAATACACATTACCTTTTTTGGGAAGTGTCTTTTCTTTGTATAGTAGAAGTGTACGCAAGGTCGATTCTTGTATGTTCTTTCCTGTATTATGAACTTAACACGCATTACGTAACTTTTGTCAGACTGTATGTGCAATGCATTAGGGAAAAAAAGGTCGCTGTGATTTGCCCGAGTGCAGAACACAACCTCACTGATACCCGTGTAGTCGAATTCGTGTTCGTCGTCTTCAAAAATAGTGCGGGAAGGAACGTGAGTTAGTTCGTGATCTTACGACAGCACTATATGGGAACATTACCGATCTTATACTGCCATGAAGTTGTTTTGTTTGACAGGAAAGTGTCATCCTCTTTTATTTTGGGCCAGTGTGTGGTGATGCCGATCTTCCCCGGAAACAACGCTGTTTAAGCAGTTGGAACTTTCTGAGAACATTTTCACGATTTGAGTGCAAACCGCATACTTCCTTATCCCTGTTTTGTGGAACGTTAGCTAAGTTGTTTATAGAAGAATTTTGGAATTATTCATAGTATTTCGCAACCTACTCTGCCGAATAAACAATATTTAAAAGTGGAATATTTTGTCTTTCGCTTCTTGGACTTTACTTGTGAGATGTCAAGCAACCTATACATATTGCCGTGGCCGCGACAGAAGTTCTCACTGAAGGAAGGCGTCACCCAATTTGGACGAAAGTGTACCCTTTTCTTTCTTTCTCTATTGAAAGCGTATAAACTTTTCGCTCATAACGTGTTTTTGTTATAAACTCCCATAGTGTCACTATAAATGTGGGAATCTTAAAGTGTTGTTATTGAACTTTCCAATACTAAGACGTACCAGTAATAGTTTGACCAGTGGTTTTGGCGTGAGCGGGAAATCTTGTGAATCACTCCCCGGCGCAACATGCCTCGTGTTGAAGGTGTCGAAGTGACTTTCAATTCCCGTGTGCGATCAGCTAACTGATTTAATACTACGTTGTCTTCGTAGTTAGGAAACGGGAATGTTGCTTAATCCAAATTAAAGAAACATAACTTCTAACAAGAATATTATTATTGGACACCTATTTTCTTTTTTTAATGCATACTGAGTTCGTCAGGTTTTTTACAAAACCTTATTTTTTACCTTGTTTTCAAAAGTGAAAAGAAAGTAACCCGTGTGTTGCTAGTTGAGAGGAACATTTACTGGCATGTTCATCGGTACCATTCAGTTCATTACTTGGTGTTATTTTATTATCTTGATTTAATTGAAAAAAGAAAGAAAGAAATTAACCCATGTAAAACTGTGAATCAGACACACTTTATCCTAGTATCCTTTGACGTTTGCCAGGGAAGATACGTTTAGCGCTAATGGCAAGGTGAAGTAGACGAAGTTTGCCATTGACTTATTTTTTTATTTATTTGTTTGTTGTTTTACTTCGGAAGAAGAAGAGTCCGTTTCCATCATTGATCTTTCATCGTGGGATAGCACATCCAGAACTTTCTTCTTTATTCTGAAACCCCTTCCTCCCCCCAGGAATTCAAGCGTTGCTGAAGGAAAGGAACTATTATGGTGAAACTAGTGTGGAACACGTGAGTATTAGTTAATAAAGGTAGCTACCATAGGTGTTTCCTACACAAGCGCTTGTGATAAAAAAACGATAACTAATAAAGGAGAAACAGTTTGAAGTGGAAAGTAAATATTTTTTTTATATACCTGCACTTAGAATTTGTAATGGAGTGATACGTATGCGTATGTGAATATTGAGTGTTCATGTTATTATTGTCATCATGTATATTAAATATTCTGTGTTGCAACCTCGTTCTTTAAATAACATTTTTCATGCCTGTATATTTAAATAGTTTAATACTAAATTTGTCTGTTCAACCTGCGTGCTGTTATTTAGTTGTTATTCACGCATTAACGGTATAAATTTCACATGCTGTGTGGTTTTCCACTTCCATCCTGACAGAAGGATTTTTTTCTTTCCACATATTTCACATGACATTTCCTAGAAATAGGCTGCAATGCATATTTCAATTAGTGATGCCACTATACACTATCAAAATTAGAAACGAAACCACCAAAGGCCTTGAATGATGCAGGTAAGGGTACATGGAATTACTTTGCGTAATATAGTTATCAAGTCGTATAAAGCAGTCTGGGCGAAGTAAGAATCATTTGCTCCTATATTTAACGTAATTCAAAGTCGAAACACGGTTATGGTTGTGCGTTCTGTACAGCAGATGCGTATATTAGAATTTTGTTAATATATTGAGTTACATCTTCACGCCGTGACGAAATATAAAAACGGTCACAAAGTGTTGTTTTAATGAGAATATAAGCACTACCTCCATAGATACAAAAGCTGCTCTTTTAAACTATCTTTCTGAAATAAGGTATACATTTAGCAATTATGTATATTTTCTAATATAAAAGAGTTCAATCAACATTTAACTAAAATCCATACATATTTTCAAATTCACCAATGGGGAAAAGCTACACCCCGGGGGACTGAGATTTTGCATGTTCGTTACGTATGGTCACTTTGTTACAAAAGAACTTCTTCGTCAGTCGAAATGTGTATCCATCAGGTCGAAATGGCCCTATGATATAATAAGTCACCAGAAATAATATGGTGGTTTTCTAACTCCCCCGGGACAAGTGGGTGGAATGGGGACAAGTGGGTGGAAAACGACATCTCGGGAGACTAAGATTTTGTATTTGTTAAGTAAGGTCATCTCATTACAAAAGCAATTTTAGGTCAATGCAAATCTGTATCCATCAGGACTAAATAGCCCTGTGACGTCATAACTCATCAGAAAAAGAATAAGGTGCTTTTCTCAACTCTTGAAGAATGTGGACCACTGGGTGAAAAACTACACCCTGGGGGGTACTTTTACTTTACATGGTTGTTGAGTATGCTTGCTGTATTACAAAAACAGATATTCGCCAATCAAAATCTGCATATGTAAGGTCGAAATAGCCCTATGACGTCATAAGTTACCAGAATATGGTGGCTTTTGTAACTTGTTTGTTTTAATCCGTTTCGCCGTTCTTTTTTCAATTATATGTTTCTTGTGGTGGTAGGGTCACAAAAAGCATATTGTTCCTGTCAACTCCAGTGGTACTATTTCATTACATATTTCATTTAATTATTTTTTTATTATTGACAAAACTGGTTGTCTCGTGAATTATTAAATAATGTTAACATTGTAAATAAACATGGGCTATTTAGTTTTTGTTGTGTATTCTAGTAAGTCCTTATAAGATTTCCTTTTCTTTCTTATTATTAAATAGTTAATTTCAAGATTTTCCCAGAAAAGAGACTAAGTTTAGTTATTCACAAATCAATCGTTATTATTGCATAGCGTGACCAAGTATTGCCGAGAACAAGAACACTATTATCAAGAACACTTTTAATAGTACTGACCTCTGTGACTGGAACCAGATTCCAAGCTGCAATAAAATTAACTTTTTCTCTGGAACAACCAGCCTGCCTATCGAAGTACACACTGTTCAGTACCAATTGCTTTTGTCTCCGCAATAGACAAAAAGCATTGCGAATTATTTGAATTTGAAAATGTATTCTTAACGTCTTTCATTTTAAATTCATTAATAGAGTGACTTCGACGCCTTTTAAATTAGATTTTTTTATGACCGTCACTCTCAAGCCAGGATAGCATTTGGAAGAGACCAGGATACCAGAGCCTAAATTGTAGGTAACGTCTAGGCACTTGCCTGATTTGACTGAGAGAAACCCTGAAAAGAGTTCAGTGGGGATTGACAACCGCTAGGACCTTTCCTTCTCGTCTCCCTTTCGTTTCCATGACCTTCCAGTTGTTTAGCCAACGGTCAACCAACTGAGCTACCGCTGCTCAGTACGACGTCTTTAGAAACTGCTTCTAAAGAGAGTGGTTTACTTTCTACTTTCCCTCTCTTGCTTCCTTCTCTTCTTAATACCTGATATATTAGTAACTGTTTCAGGATAAGTGTTAAATTTTGTTATCTCAGGAATCATCATTCCAGGAGCAGAATATGTCATCGATGTAGTTTCTTCAGTTAAAGAAAAAGTTTCCCAGTAGAAACAAGTTATAATGGGTGAATCTCTTGTTAAAGTTGAAGAACTATTGCCAAGTAATCACTATCGGTATTGCCAAGTAATCACAGAGAGTCGTGCAAACAAAGTGTGTGTGTGTAGAATGCTATGACAAAGAGCTAAGAAATGTTTTGGCGTGTGAAGTTGAAGGAACCCCTGGCTATATACAGGAGGAGGTTAAAATGTGTTAGCACAGCCGATAAAAGAAAAGGAGTCCGAGGGGAAAGGGGTACGTATTGTTATTACTCACTTCTTTCGACCGCTTACTCGAAATTCACTCTTTCTGTCTCTCTCTTTTTTTCGCTGAACAATCCTTCACATATGAAAATACAGTGATGAGCTTAGTGATATCTGGCTTTGAAAGAAAACGACCAGTTCAATGGATGTGAGATATCCTGTTTCCAGTTTTTTTTTTTCTTTTTAATTTGAATTTTCAAAATTTACTTCGTTAACTAAACTTGAATAATCTATCAATTACTAAGCTGTCCGAAAAAAAAGAGTACAAAAGTGTACTCTACTAAAAAAGAGAGAGTACAAACTTGTATAACCTGAAAAAGAGTACGTCTGGTAACCCTACCTAAAGCCTTTATTAATAACACGGATGACGTCCTTTGGTGTCCGATTTCTGGAAATAAGGTAGCTTCCACGGCATCTGTCTAGGTACCATATAGACATTCGTCTGGAAAAGTCTGGAAAGATTGGTTAGTTGAGTCAATGTGTCAAGTCTGGTGGATCAAAACCGGGTCATCAAAAGTGACTATGAACACAAACCAAAACATTCAATTCACTGGTGTTTTAAACTGTTTGAAAATGTCCCATTTACCTGGCTACATTTGACAATCCAAGAACACAGTAAAGAAAAGCTACATTGAAATACTGTAGAAAAAATAGAAGTAATCTTTTATATACAGGGTGTTCTAAAGGCCTAAAGGCCTTAAAAAAATTAATTCGAAGTACCTGATTACAGCACAATAATTTATCAAGATGCATGCTCTTTCTTGATTTCAAAATAACTCTGTTCGTTAATGTAAATGCTTTAATGTTTATTACCAGTATAGTATTCTGAATCATCAACTTTTTCTCTCTCATGTAAATGTTTTTTTCTTCTTCTTTTTTCATTTGAGATCGACAACATTTCATTGTTTATCTTTCGTGTAAATATACACTATAATATTACACTGGCAAGGTTAAAAGATTGACATTTGCACCCATTCGCTACCGACCGGGTGGTTGTCAATTTTTCTGTTATTTTCAATATTTACCCAACGCAATGTTGTTGTGAAAAAAAGAAATTACGTCTTTTATTCCGAAATGCACGATTGCAGAACAAATTTATCATTAAAAATCTCCAAATGTATGGAGTGCCTTGACTTCGTAACCAGCTACTGGGGCTGGAAAAGTGCTAAGATGTGAGGAATAGTCTATATACACGGAGAACTGACGTGTCGTTGTGGTGTAATGGACAGCATATTCGGCAGTCCCTGTCGCGGCGGTTGTCAACTTTCTGTATTAATTTCAATGTTTGCCTAACACAAGGTTCTTGTGAAAAAAGGAATTACAACCCTACATATAGATAATTTCGCCTAAAGTTTTTTTTTTTTTTTTTTTTTTCTATATTAACCGGATTTTCGTGGTGGGGATCCAGGCCTACCCACTAAATACGTCTATGAGTACTTCCATATCGCTGAATATCATTGTTTTTAGGTATTTTGATATTGTTCGGTATTTCAACATTATTCGGTATTTCGGTATCGTTCGGAATATCGGTATTTACGGTAGTTCTGTATTTTGATATGATTAGTATTTTTGGTATTTCGGTATCGTCCAGTATAACGGTATATTGGTATTTTCGTTATAGTTCCGTATTTCGGTATATCGGTATCGTCCGGTATTTCGACATATTGGTATTTCGGTATCGTTCGGTATTTCGGTATATTGATAATTGTCGGTATCCAAACATACCGAAAGTCAGTATGAAAATCTCATTACCGAACACCCGTACAAAGAAGTTTAGGTTTGAATCACCACTAATTGAGACATTAAGAGAGAGAAAAAAAACTGTAGATGGGCACTAAAGAAAAGTGTCATTGTTTAAAATGAATTATTTTGGAAACAAGACGTACATATTTATGGAAATAGGTTCAAAACCGGTACACACGTGGAAAAAAGTTGGGGGCCATTGCCCTAGACCATTGCACTTTGTTTGACTGAAGCAAGGGTATATGAACCCATTGGTATAAAATATTATTATATAGTTCAATTTTTGTCACGAAGTTTGTTATATGTATTTTCTGTTAAAGCGCATTAAATCAACATTTATTTTTCTTGATGTATGGATACATTATAATATTGCGGAGCACATTGAATATAATCGAATTTTTATTTTTTTAACTACTCGACAATGTTTTCATATTCTTTAAGTGCTTATTTTTCGCTGTTATGCTTTAGCAGTGATTACGCAAGACCACTACCCGTTCGAGGGTGTCACTCTCCAAATTATGGAGCGCAGCCCCCCAAACTTCATATGATTAAAATTCGATAGAAACAATGCAGAACTTCAGTCAAAAACCCTTCCAATTTTGACTTTACATCCCCATACTGAAACTTCTGGTAGAATCCCTGAGCTCCAGTATTTTATTTATCAATAACAAACCAGAGTAATGTTTTAATTCTATTTTCTCTTCTGTTAGATTTATGAAATGTGTTTGTAGGCAGAACACTTAACTCACACTTGGTGTCCCTGGTTGGTGAGTGTTAACCTTTGCTGGCTCGTAATCAATGGATCCCGGGTTCAATACCCGATGCGAGGTATTTCGGAGCCAGGTTTAGATTATAGATCCCATCATTAGAATGTCTTTATCCAATTGAAGGCAATGGCATGTATGGGCTTAGAATGAGTTTGGCAATTTTGTTCCAAGGTGTGTGTGACCTCGCGTCAGTCGCTTGTGAAAAGAAATATAGTGTAAAATATCAGTTTTTGCCTTTTCTGTGGCTCCTATTAAATTAGCTATGCATTCTTGACAAATATTCTAGACATAATCAGTTTTTTCATATTTCTACTTGAAAACAAATTGTCCTATAAGAAATGGGGACGCCGACAACAAGTGCGGTATGCCGGTATTCCCTGCCTTCCCCCTGTAAATACCTACTTGGATATTGGTAGCCATTTAAAAGCAAGTAAATAAGAATGAAAGAGGGGATGTTTCGCTCTGTGCAAAGGTCAAAACGTGTAACTCACCGCTTGCAAGGTACTTTAATCTCAGCATGTAAAACCATTCCTCCACCATAGAACAAAATCGTCCCTCCCCTAGGGTGTCAGAGTCTCTCTTGCTGTTTCATTCTTTATACATTTTTTCCACGAGTTGTTAATCCAAAACAAGGCAATGTGACCTGGCCAAAGCCCTCACTGTGGGGGGTTAAAGAGCAGAAACCCTTCTTACTCAATGCAATAAATCATTTCATGGAAGGCATAAATAGAAACGAACTGTGGATGTCACAATGCTTTGGATGGCAAGCAACTTTCTACATGCATATAGGCCCTATAGTTTAGTTAGCAATACTTGGAAGCATACAAACCTCTATTTGTTCTTTTTAAGAAAGTATCAGAATTTACACTACGTGGCAGCACTTACGGTTCAGAAAATGGTAGTGGCCTTTGGTGGGGCTGTAACTGAATTCGTTGAATACGGTGTAGTAGGCGAATAAGGTTTTTTCGAACTTCAGTATACGTATTTTTCTGTGCCACAAGTAACAAACATACATCAGCTTCCAAGGTGTAGTTTCTCGCCTAATGGTCCACATTATACAAGGGTTAGAAAATTCACCATATTTTGGTGACTTATGAAGCATAAAAGCTTTAACGGCCTGGCGGATACACATTTCCATTAAACAACTAGTGCTTTTGTAATGAGGTAACCGTCGTAAACAAACATGCACAATCTCATTTCCCCCGGGAGAGTGTTTTTTCATCCAATGCTCTCTTGTCTAGATCGAATATGAAACCCTTATGAGATAAACCTTTACATGATACCACATGTTGGACTGAAAAGTTTAGTTTTCGTGAGATATTCGTACATACACAAGCAAATATACATATACATACCTTACATGGGCACTCTTGAAGTTTATTCTTTTAATGTTATCGGAGGAAAACTTGGTGACTAAATCTAGCCTCATAATCGTAAACTACATGACTACTACTAAAAGATTTATTAGAAACAAAGTAATTCGTTAATTTTCGGAAAAGTACGAAGTTACAAACGAGAAGGTACTGCACGAGAGGAGAGTATTCCATTAGCTGAAAGGCTGAAAAATCAACCGTAGTAATAAACTCATACCTCTCGAGATTCTATGACCTGCTTATTAGAATTCACAATCATTTATTCGGCAGTGAGCGTTGGAGTCATAAAAATGTGTTACACCAGAACCGGCCAAATGCCGTTCTCAATAGAATTCTACAATATGCTATTGGTCTGTAAAATATTTGTATGTCTTGCATGGCCAAACCATTATATAAAATGTTGACACTGTATTGATGTTTGAGTAATTGGCCCGCTATATGGACCTTAGATTTTCCGCATTACGTGTTGGAACTTTAGTTATAAGTGAAACTGATTAGCCAAAACTAAAACTCACAAATTTATTCTATTCTTTGCTCAAGGATAAGCATTATACCTTACTGATTCATCCACAAATATCGGAGACTAAGACAGCTTTATGGTGTTTATAATTTTATATGAAACTTTCTGTCTTGGTGTGAGAAGAAGGTATTTAAAGAATACTGAATGGAAATATGCTTCGCTGTAAAAATAGGAGACACAACGTTCATCCACAAAAATGGAAGCAGCTGAGCTGCATCCTTTTTTTTATTAACCTACATTCAGCCAGTTTTCGGTTGAACATTTTACTTTTTGTAAAATTTCAAAATGCGTATATATAACTGCCACTAACTGCGAGGAAACCCCATAATTCCTCTTGCTACGGTTTAAGGGAACCGACCTGGGTAGACGCATAATGTCCAATCCATACGTTCACGTCGTGGGGCCTGTACCCAAGCAACTGTTTGGCGATCGAACATGGATGGGCTGCTCACCAACCCGCATTGGCAGACAGCGTGGTAAGTAAAATGCCTGCACCCCTAATTTCTTTACACATGATGGTACAGCCTCGGAGGACAGTATTGCTCGGAGGACGGAATGTAGCTTGCAAGGGCAGCTGTCAGTCCTGCAGAAAGTCAGAGGTTCAAAATGTCCGGGTTTGGACTGTAGACTACCAGAACACTGACACGAAAACTCGAACGGACCTATACGTGGCGACTCTAAACTGTCAGTCACTTGCAGAAGAGGACAAATTCGAAGAATTGCAGAATGAACTAACAAGGATTAAATGGAGCATCATAGGACTATCAGAAGTGTGGACGACGAATGAAGAACAGTTGAAACTACCGTCAGGGCACACATTCTGCTTCTAAGGAACAGAAAATGGAAACCTGACAGGCATTGGCTTTATAAGTAATAATGATCTAAAGACACGGATAACAGATATTGAAGGCATTTCAGATAGAATCGCACGGGTAGTAATAAAGATAAACAAGAGATAGAGTACGGAAATTATACAAGTGTATTCTCCAACAACCTCACACCCGGAGGAAGAAGTCGAAGACCTATACAAGGATATACAGAAGATTTGGAAAGTAGCAACTCGCATTAAAAAAATGTAATGGGGGACTTCAATGTGACCAAGCAGAAACCCAGCAGAGCAGTCACACGAAGATTGGAAACTTTGATTTGGCAAATGACGCAAGAGATGAGAGAAGTTAATGGAATTCTCAGAAGCCAACAGACTGTTCATTTCTAACACATTTTTCAAGAAACCGCCCCAGAGGAAGTGGACATGAAAGGCCTAAATGGGACCTAAAACGAAATGAGACTAAGTTCTATCAAATAACAGGGAAAGTCTGCAAGATGTGTCTGTACTGAACAGTTTCAAAGTCTCGAGTGATCATAGGATGGTGAGATGTAAGCTGAAACTAAATACTAGACTTGAGAGAAAGAAGCTTATCAAAGGAAAACATCAGTTTTAGATCTGGAAAATCTAGGGAAATAAAGACAGACATTCGAGATTGAACTAAGCAACAGATTCAGCGACTTGAAAGAGTTATATAATGAGGAAGACATCAATAACAGAAATAACATACTGATTGAAATAATAAGAGAGACAGGCAAGGAAATAGCAGACACCAGAAAGAAAAAAAGATATCAAAATCTCAGAAGAGACTAAATTCTTGATAAAGAAAAAAGGGAAATGAAAGAAGAGGAAAATTACATCAAGAGGATTGAGTACATAGAACTAAATAAAACCGTAAGGAAAAAATAAGAGAGGGTGGACGAATATGTAACGAACATCTTGTAAGAAATACAATTGAGGATAAAAAAGAGCTTGTAGAAAACCAAACAGCAACTCATGATAGGTAAAAAGCAAATAATTGCAGTTAAGAGATCAGACGGGACCGTAACACGAAATAAGGAAGAAATTATAAAACATATTTAAAACTTTTTTCTACAGAGAATTATGCTACTCCGAAGAAGAGCTAGGAAATGAAGACTCAGGAAAAGATTATGTAGATGTCCCAGACTTAATAAAAGAAGTGGATAAAGTACTTCTAGAGATGAAGAACGGAAAATTGCCAGGAGAAGATGGACTCACAGCAGAGATGTTAAATGGGTAGGTGAAAAGATGAAAGAGGATTTTGCTAAATTATTTGTGATGTGTCTAAAGAAGAGAGAAATACCATCAAGTTGGAATAGTGCTGTTATAATTTTGTTGTACAAGAAGGGGACAAAGAACGCGTGGAAAACTGAAGACCAATTAGTTTACTGGCAGTTCTATACAAAATGTTCACCAAAGTTATTTTAAATAGTATTAAACGGGACTTAGATGTTAACCAGGGAAGGGAACAAGCTGGATTTCGTTGTGGATTTAGCACAATGGACAACATACAAACATTGAATGAGGCTATGGAAAGGACTAATGAATATGAACTTCCACTATGTTTGAGATTCATAGATTTTAAAAAAGCTTTCGATTTGGTCTCCTGGGTAGCAAGCAGTACTTAAATCACTTGAACATCAAGGCATCGAAAGTGCATACACCAAGTTACTGTGAAATTTACTCGACTGCTACATCTGTCAATAGACTACATCAAGAAAGTTAAATTGTTTAAGTTGGAGAGGGCGTAAGGCAAGGTGATTCAATTTCTCCAAAACTTCTTTTTACGGACCTGGAAAGAGTGTTCCAAAATTTAAACTGGGGTGAAGTTGGAATATAAATTAATGGCAAATATCTTCATCACCTAAGATTCGCTGATGGTATAGTCCTGTTTGCTTTAAGTGCAGAAGAACTACAAACCTGAATGAAAAAAAAAATGAGTAATCAGAATTGAAAAATAGGACTTAAAATGAATTTAAGTAAAACGAAAGTAATATACAATCAACATGCTGCAAAGAAGGAAGTAAAGATTAACGAGGAGACAATAGGCATAATTGATGAGTATGTTTGCCTAGGGCAGCTCAAAACAGCAAATAGCAAGTTGACTGATGAAATTATTAGATGTAAAACGGCGTAGAATTCGTTTAGAAGACAACACTTTATTTTGAAAAGCAAACTACGAATATGTCTGAAGCGTAAAGTTTATAATCAATGTGTCTTACTTGTGGTGATGTACTGCTGTGAAACTCTCACTGAATGCGCAAACAACTCAAAGATTGAGAGTCACACAAAGAGCAATGGAGAGATGCATGCTAGGAATAATCAGGAGGGACAGATAGACATTGAATGGATTCGCGCACAAATAAATGTAGAGGATGTAATCAAGACTGCGAAGATGATGAAATGGAGATTGGCCAGTCACATAGCTAGACGAACAAATGGAAGGTGGACGACAGATGTAATATTTTGGATTCCTAGAGGAAAGAAACGACCGAGACGACGTCCAAATGTAAGATGGGAGATGAAACCAAGCGTTTTTCAGGAGGATAGCAGTAAACCGAGATATGTGGAAAGAAAAGGGGGAGGTCTTATATATATAAAAATATGACTTTTTCAACGTATTTCATTGAAACACAGTATTTTTTGAAAGTGAAAAAGAAGAAAATATAATATTCCTTTAAAATTAGATTTTTTTTAAAAAAAAAGGTTGAGGTGGTCGGGTTTGAATCCAGGGTCCACATTGGTCAGATTTCTCTCGCCAGTTATCTACGAAGGCATTTGGTGCTTATAGCTTTCCGGGTGATATTTATAGTTATCATTTTATTGCGAAGGAGGTTAATCATTAGCATGTTATTATTTTCTACGAGGAATGCCTCGTGGAAAAAGAGAGATACGTTTGCTACAGTGTAAAGATTTATGAACAACTTAATTCTTCTTTTCGCCAATGCAGTCCTTGTCGTCCTCAATCCACCAATGAACTGTTTACTGTTTACAATGAGAAAGCCATATAAACACTCAAAATGGCGAGGCGTTCAGTGACAAGCAAGTAACGTTACTCCTGTTATTGGATTATAGAATATCTAGCCACGGCTTAAACTTCATCCACAAAAGTACATAACGTAAAAAATGCCAGCTTAGCTTACACTTTAATCAGAAAATGACCGAATTGTAAACGTAAAATAATTTAACGTTCAGCGACAAAACGCTTTAACCAGTTTCAACCCATTTTCAACGTTAAGCTTTTACAAAGAAAATGTTAAACATTAAAATGGAGATAAGGTTATCAACCTTTCCAGTAAATGGCTTACACTATATCCACATTTAAGAGTAAATACAACAAAACGCTTATTTTCGACTTTTATTTCGACTTATAAAGCGGAGTTACGTTCATCCATTTTGTGTTTCCACTTTTTACAGTGTTGTTCAGTTTCTGTATAGTCACCTTCCTGAGGCCTTCTTATCTCTGTCTCTTTCTAGATGTAATACGTCGTCCACTGTGGTCGGAATATTGTAATATTAGGACTTCAGCCTGCAGACAAATTCTATAAAAATTTTCTTCAATTCGGCATATTATTGAGCATCTAGCGTAATTCTGTGGTCTCGTACATTAATGTTGCAGTGCTTTTATGTATTCCTTAATTTTAATTGATATGTTACTCCCATATGAGGTTGAACCTCATATGATTGGTACATCAGTTATGTTCATTTCCCACGGTGACATATTTTAGTAATAATTTAAATTGTATCTATAGATTAAACTCGTCATTTAGATTATATTTTGAAATTTTACCCATGAGGTACACTAGTATATAATCACAACAAATGCGTGCAATGAGTATTTTGAATGGAGAACGTTAAAACTATTCTGGTGGAAATGAAAAGTAAAAAAGTACGACATATCTTAATGAATGAAATATATCACTTACAGTCACCATCGCATAAACCTATTATAAAAGATAAAAATATGTTTTAACAAATCATCACAAACTATAATAAAATACCTAATCGCCAAATCAATAAATACATGTTTAGTCTGTATACTAGAGATGAACATTTCTAAAAAGTCGAAACTAACAAAAGATAGATTAGTATTTAATTGACTGAGGTAAGATTTTATTATTATGTAATTACTTCAAAGGCATCTATTTCAGAAGTATGAAATAATTACTTTGTGACTCTTAGTATAACTCGTATAAATACAAGTTTACACTTCTTAACGTATTACAGAACTGATAAACATTCTATGACCTCGGAGCGGGCCAATGGTTAGCGTACTTCCTATATGTGCTTTCTTATAAGTTCAATTCCCGCTGATGCCCATTAAACGGAGGGGTTCGGATCCAAACTTACAGAAAATTTTAGGTACACAAACTCGTGTAGCGCGTTAATAACAATTAATCAATTAATCAACGTTCGTCTCCACTATTTTCTAGCTTCTAAGAAACGGTAGTTTGTATCTAAACATTCTCAGAAACATTACTTATGCAGAAACATTCACTCTTAATTGAATAATATGTTATTACAATCCTTTAAGTAATCGAGTAATTACGAGGAGAACTTCAAATGTTCACGCAGATATAAAAGTTGCAACAATTAATAAAATATGTGTATCTTGTAATAGAGTGTTTATGTATATACAACCATATGAGTTCCAATGATCCTGAAATTTTGTCGTTCATTGCCATGTAAACAGTTAATAGAATATTTTTTCTATAATATAATAGATAGTTACGTTCTGGGTCCTAGATTATTTTCGTTTTAGAAAAAATGTCCGCGAAACTATTTAGTTATTTTTAGTTATAAAATCTGCATCACACTCAACTTCGGAGAACTGGGGCATTGATTTCAATCTACTGATATGAACAGCTCAGATAACTTTTGTTCAGAAATTCCAAAAACTTCAGCGTCAGATGTATGTACTCAGAACTTGGAGGACTTCTATTGATAGTAACCAATAGATATGGAGAAACCAGCTGAGCAACACAAGGTAACACCAAAATACTTATGCATAAATAAAATCTGCAACACAGGCTTAATATTTACTAGCACTGAACCTCCAAAGGAACAGGGTGTAAATTTCCAAACATATTCTGTATCCTTCCCAAATTATGTGTTTGTGAGTACAGACGAGAGGTGGGATCATTACTATACGCCTCATTCAAAACGGTAGTCCAAGAAGTTCAGCAAACACAGTTTTCTCAAGAAAAATAGTAATAGTTTCAACTTTCTTCAACATTAAATATATGCTTGGGGGTTCAAAAATGATTGACACTACAATTAGGTCCTTACAGTAACCATGTAATAGGACGAACTGATTGCACAGTATGTTAGAAGTATTCGCTGCCGATGTCTATGCAACTCTGCCACCGTTCAGATAGTTTCCTTTTGAGGTAGCAACCCATTCTTTGGCAGTATCCTGGATCGCTTGTAGACAACCTACTCTAGCTTGGTATTGAAGAACTTGACACGGCGCTCCGCTTCTTTCATTACGTAGAATACGATCTAGTTGCTAGGAGAAGGATCCAGTGAATATGGACCATGATGGAGCACACAAGTTCCCTAGCGCATGGAATTTGAATTTCGATATTCTACAAACATGGATCTGCGATTTGGTTCTACGGTCCAATTAATAGCTGAAAATTTCCGGTGTATGCTCGCACCATTCTCTTCTTCCCTCCAAAAACACACGTTCACCCTTGCTTATTATTATCTGCTTCCATATGATCTTACTATGACCACAAATGCCTCACGTCATTTTAATCACAGCCTCACTTGGTCCCACTTTGTCTACAACTGCTTGAGTACATCAGAACAGCTTATTCAGCCCCGTTCTTCCTATGCGAGGCATCAACGTTATCTGGCGACTCTCACATATACACGTTGAGCTCAAGAAACTGCTATTTCCATAGTTATGGGAGAGTGTCAATCATTTTCTGAAGAAACTGAATAAATATGAGTTTCTTTTAATCCACTCTTTCATAGATTTTGCCCCACCAGAGTTTCAATTCTTCCGAAAGAGAAATTATGGAAGGTAAAAAAAATCCTCAGAGGAATATGGGGCAGCAATAACAGAAACTATATTAATAACGTTGTAAGAAGGCACTTCAAATGCGGAATAGAAGCATAGCATCATTGTTGGAGAATGAATATTGAAAGTCAAAGTAACTATGTTCGAAAGTAAAGGCATTTTAAAAACATTCTAGGCTCATTTTGAAGGAAAGAAAAAGTTTCAATACTTCCTCGTAATATTACAATGGAATGAAAACTACATGCGCTTTTCTTCTCCTGTAGGTAGATGGAAATTATGAAGTTTACAAAATCTTACACAATATAACTGTTCTTCTTCACTACTTGAAAGATATTTCGTAAATTGTTTTGCTTATAATGTTTTAATATTTATTAAAAATATACATTTTAGTTATTTGAGTTATCTAATGAATGACTAACGTTAGCTGCTATGAAAACTGTATACATCTAATATCTTTGTAATCAGTAAGATGAGATATTCAAGAGGGGATGTGTTTTGAATACAAATAACGTATACAGGGACTCATGATGCGATCTCTAGTGAAGGGAAACTGCATCGTGTGAGCAGTTTACATTTACTTTTCAGATATTTTTCTTTTTATACGCTTGCGATTAGAGTTAAATTTCTTCTGAACCCAATTTTATAGCAAAGAATGTTACAGATACAGATTTAAAGAAGTAGTCAATTTACATCCCATGCAGACAGTTTATTTTTGAACAAGTAAGTTTTCTGATCATTATAGGGGATTGAAGATGCATTCGAGTCTCCATCTCCCTAAATGTGGCTGTAGGTCAAATTTTCTGGGTGAAAATTTTGTTCAAATTCCTTTTTCGCTATTCTGCAAAGTAGAATTTAGCATATGAATTATGCATCTGTACCTCAATTATGTTGAAAATGGGATTTAAGATAAGAAGCTGTTTTTCTCTAGATTGGTATTTGATTGACTAGTCAAGTTGGACATATTGACATGTTTGTCCCATGATTAGAATACTTTATCGTTGAAATTTACTATACTATGCGTAAAAAAGTGCAACAGATGAATTTGGAACCAAGCAATGTATAAATTACTCTTCCGCTTGACAGTTAATAATGCAGAAGTCTCTCTCCTTAATCTGCTTGAATTTTTCGATGATATGAAAGAAACATAGAAACTCAGAAAACGAATGTTGTTGGATACAAGCTGGATAATATCAATTAGAATTTACAGATATAATCTCCCTAACATTCTTCAGGAGGGAGAGAGAATGAAGGGAAGTATATGGAAATATATAATTGAGAGACAGAAATAATAAGGGAAGAAGGGTCAAGCAGAAGAGAGAGGAAAGAATAGAGGGTGAAGAGGGGGAATATGAAACGTAAAAATGTTTAATTTCCATTGTTATTCATATATCACAAAAGACTTCATCAACAATGGTGCCTTAAGTATATAGACTTAATTGTTCGTATGTTGTGCTAACGAACTAACGATTGCTGTTACGTGTAAGTTCTCAATAGGTTTAGCTGAACGTCAACTATAGGCTTAGTTTCAGTTCAATTGAATATGGTATCAATGCTTTCTTGTCTGTAGAAAATATTAAAACCATTTTAAGTAAATTTAATAACTATCATTCTAACACAAAGAACAGCTTTAGTTGAGTATTGTGTGTAGTTATCAGCAGATTTTTTGTTTTACTTCCCAAAGCAGATTAATTGGATTTGCAGCACTTTTTGTGTGGGTTGATTGAAATGGTTTATACCATTCAAAAGCCTACTTTTGATTATGAACTACGTGGAGTAGTCATATAACAATATTGTGTGGATTCAATCTGACAAAATCTTTATAACGCTTATTTATAAGATCACGGTAGATAAAGTATAGTATAAATTGGCAAAATGTGTCACCTCAATAAAACTAAATACGATATATTGCCTAAATATTTAATTAATTTTGCTCCACAATGTTTATTTAAATTCTTTACAAAATGTAACATACCTCTATAATATAACATGCAATTCAAAGCACCTAAAATATATTATTCAGAATATAGAAACATGTCAAAGTTATCTATATACACATTTGATATTAAGTGTAATACTTACATCTCGCTGAACAAGCACCACCGAAAGCTAAAATTATTGAATATGTTGTTATAAAATATGAGGCTAACTTTCTATCACTTTCTAAAACAGAATATTAAATAGCACGCCTTCAATCACACAAACTGTCTTATTTCCGCTTTCTTGCTGTAATATATTTCTTACACAGTTTTCTCTATCAACACAGCAAAAATTACAGATTTATATTCTCTGTATCCATCAATATAAACAAGGCAAATATTGATGGAAATGTAAGCATTTAAGGCTTATCTAAGATCGAAAAAGAGCATTTGCAAAGACCTTCTCATCGCTGCATATATTTCAAATATTTTAAATTTCATTATAAGAAATTGAGGAGTGTTCTATAATGCACGCCCCTCTGTTAGAAAAATATATTGGTGGAGGGTTAATTAAAACACCATGTGTTTATGTCTTAAATCTACATCCAAAGAGGAAATCACTATCGTACGAACTAAAGTAACACTATAGGTTCGAAGGTATGCATTGGAAACCTCATAATTACAAACTCCCAATCTCAGACAAAAAATTAGTTCATGTTATCAACACAATAATAATAATATAAATTCCTTTAAAACATTCAAGTTCTAAGATGTTTAATAAATTTGCGGTTATATATATGTATGTGTACTTTTGTATGTGTCTAGCAGAATCTTTCTGTAGACCACCCACCGAATATTTTTGTGTATGCTTTTTATAGTTCTATCAATGTTATTAGAATCTTATAAAACAAAAGTGTAGAGAAATATAGATCTGTGCCACTCCGTTCAATAGCTAGAGAGACAAGCTTCAATGTCATACTTGTGTTAATGCCTCGAAAAGACTAGAAAGAACCAAATATAATTTTCTTCTCACACTTGCCGCAAAGATAACTTCGATTATTGGTAA
The DNA here is from genome assembly GCA_022664845.1 of Lepisma saccharinum. Taxonomy (NCBI): domain Eukaryota; kingdom Metazoa; phylum Arthropoda; class Insecta; order Zygentoma; family Lepismatidae; genus Lepisma; species Lepisma saccharinum. The sequence goes on from JAGDQP010000210.1 coordinate 178,565, forward strand.
AAGTACCCAAGTCGACTCTTTCTTTCAAAATTTGAATTACATGTCTAAGGTACTCAAAAACAATTAATCTATGACTGGTAAAATTATGCGTTATACAACTTACAATAGGTCATAGATTATAATACCAGATTTTCAATTTGCTTGACAAAATCTGCGATTTATCATCACAATTCAAAACGTTTAAATTGCATTTCTCAGAAATTATGTAAACGTGACAGGTTCTTTCACTAATAACTCCACGATAGGCAGGTTTACGACGTTTACTTTAAAATATGTATACAACTGAAGTTAATGAATATTGCTTGAAAAATAATATATTCAGGGGAAGTTATTAATGTCCGCCATAGCTTCAGTTTCTAAAAATAATAGATGTGAGTATTGCTTTAATTTATTGATTGATTCAAAATACGGATCAAAGGTATCAAGTAAGATAAGGGTTATGTATCGATATATATTAACCGAAATCACTTTAATAATTTTGTTATGTGTTAACCAGATTTATTTTAGAGTAGCATATAAAGTATATAAAATAGTCTATATAATTTATATATAATCCAATGTTGATATGTTTGTTTGAACATTGTACAAATATACGTGCTTGCACTATTTCCATCTATTTCCACTAAATTTTGCATACGTTTCTCCTATATCCAGGAGCAGGAGCTAACAGTATCTTAAGTCACCGGAAGTGACAGTGCCACGATCTAATTATAGCGCGGTAAGATTAGCACAATTTTCACCAGAACACGGAAAATATAGAAAACTTTGAAACTTTCAGGATTTCTTCATTTTAACATCCAGTATCATATCCCAAAAGTCCCCAAACATCCAATGCTTGCGTCTTCCAAAATGGCGGCCAATCTCAAAAGTTATACATTCCCCGGATTTTATGTTCCTTGGTTACACGTTTAACCCATTATAGCAAACTAACGACGCCCGACACTCATCAAATACACTCTCCTATTAATTATCTTGCTTAAGACGTACGAAACATACTAGTAGACTAAGGGCCGATTTTAAAAAATAACCCAAAATCTCTTGCAGTTTCTGATTTTGCGTGTGAAGATGTGGTCTCTGATACGGAAATAAGTGTCCCACGTCATGGAGAAGTATGCGGGGTGTGAAAGGAGCATTAGCAGTGGCCAAGAGATGCACTTTGCATATTCATAACAGTAATAGCTCAACTAGAGGCAAAGACAAGTGGAGGTGTCGAATCAGCACGTTCGGGGTTGTCTGCTTTACGACTTTAAAGAGACTTTACGACTTGTCCGCAGCCGAATTAAGTCGCCGAATACGTCATGCCTTTGGACATAATGCTGTTAATGAAGCAGCGAATGGCATTGGTTCCAGAATTCAGATTGGGCGACTTTCCCTGTGTAATGAAACCCGCACAGGGAGCTCACAGGCTCTGCATGACGAGGTCCTGAAAGGGAACATAGAGCACAACAGTAGCCAATCGCAAGGGTGTCAACAGTACCAAGCTACATGTGATCAGGGTACCAGGAGAACATCATATAACGACATGGCTGGGAGACATTGTAGCATCTACAATAGTCCCGGATCTTGCGCCAACAGGTTATCACTTCTTCCATTACCTGGACAACCAACTTTATTAAATATCCTTCGACAATGAGTCAAGCTTGCGGCAGGCAAACCCTGCCTTCTTTACGCCCATTACCCTCAGTGTTACCGCCCGAGTGTGGAGGACCTGCAGGAATGTTTGCAAAAGGTGCTAGATGTCGAAGCGGATTTCTTTGAGAACTAACATTATCTGTGCATGTCTTTCTCGGACTACCAAAAAAGACAAGAACATTTTTGGTTACTTTGTAAAGTGTCTTAGTAATATATTCGTTTGTAACCAGCGTCTGGATAGATCTGTATTAATAAGAATGTCAGCGCATATCGAACTACACCTGGGGTGGCATTGAACATAATATTAGGAATAGGCCCTCTGCATTTGGAGAACATCAAGTCTGCTGCTTTGTATTGGATGAGAAAACTAATATAATAAGAGCTACTGAAATCTTAGGAACCTTGCCCAACAATAAGGAGGAAATAGAAGAAATGATTATATCTAAATGGCAAGACTTCTGAGAAAGTAGAAAATCTAAAAGATTATATGGAATAATAGAAAATATGAACCACCGACTGCAATGGAGAGGATGGAACCCGCGCAGAGGCGCTGTACATTTTTTAAGTGGTCATGGACCGTACCGAAGCAAATTATATGAATTAGAACGAGTTGACTCCCCGATGCGCGTGTGTGATCATGAGTCGACCCTGGAATATGTCGTCCTCGAGTGCCCGGAAAACCAAGTAAATAACGAAGGAACAATTATACAACACATAGTTGATTTAAGGCTGGAATTACAAGACACAACAGTACAAAACATAATGGAAAATGAGGAAACGAGGAACTCTCTGGACCTACTCGCGGCAAAGACTTCGCATATATGTAAAATGAGATACATTAATAGGAAATAAAAGGCAATAATAGGCAATATTAACAGTCAATAAAAGGCAATAAATAATTCTACGAATTACGCTACTGAGCAACAAACTCAAGCAAATGTATATAGACTATATTCCTTGTGTCCGTGTAACCATGTGTTCGTCCGCTCGTTTGTTCGGTCGGTCGATTGTGTATTTGTTGGGTATTATGTATGCATGGCGGGTGTGAGTGTAAGAGGGATATTTCAGTCTAAAATAATAGCTGAACGATGTCATGCGAACTTTATGGATTTTAGATGTTCTCCACGATCATGGCAATCGCGTACCCATTCCCTAGAAGACAGAATTACCTAAAACTAATAATAACAGAGCACTCACGGTGCTGTATGTATGATCGAAACTAAAACCTTTTCATCGCTCCCAGAGTTGCTGTTCTAGTCAGGACAGCGCTCCAACTCTGGATGGCAAGAACTTAAAATCTGCGGAAGAAATATAATGTGGCGGGTGTGCGAGTGAAAGTGAGAAAACTCGTGTGATGTGAGGTGATGGATGCGGCGAGTCTGGAAGAGAGAAGAGGAGGAGTTCCCGGAACCAGCCCTGAACCATGGATCTGGAGGAGAAATTCCGCTGCCCGGGGGCCTGAATCAACTCTACCGGCTTGGAGCCGCGCACAGAATGAATGGGAGTATGAATGGAGAAATGAATGTGACATTGTGTTGTTTTCTATAAAATATTCAGTTAATGATACTAGGGGACATATAGTTTACTGGGTTAAAGGAAGTTACAAATTGTATAGATTAGGTAATGGGAAAAGATTAGAATTTGAAATACACACAGATAATGTAAAGTAGGAACTCTCTGAGTTCAACAAGAGAACGGATACAAAATAGGAGTTGCAATCATGTTAAAATACTAATAATAAAGATAATAAACAGTAAAGTATGTATGAATGAAAGAGAAGAAAAAATAGACAAATCTAAAATTGTCATAAATCAAATCAGAGAAACACACAAATAATAAATAAGAACTAAATAACAATCATAAAAATTAAAATAATAATGACACAAATAGATATAAATAAATAACTGTAGATTGTATAGCTCAAGTCACTTGTATATGTAAAATAGTGTATGCATTGCTAGTAAAAAAAATAAATAGTAACTTTCCCCACAACTGGCGGAAATAGGGCCCAGGTTTATCCATCGGGAACTGGGTTACAGAAATACCCCCCCCCAGTCCTCCTATACTCTTATCTTTTTTTGGATACCAGTTTAAATCTATGCAATTTCAGGTCCTACGGACACCGTGCCTCGACGCCAAGAAGGGGTCGAGATAGGAAAACTACTTGGGGGATGGCCTACCCAAGCTTTGTGGAAAATCCCTTTTAGATTCGCTGCGTCCCTCAGGCGCTCGAAACAAACCTGTGCTAAGAGAGCAAAGAGGAAGGGGTGGCAGGAGGGTCCTTAAATAAAAAATATTAAAATATGCTTATTAAATTAAAACATATTTATCTCGTAATTTCATTCATCTCTTTACAGAAATATGTAGTGAAAAATATTTTTAAAATACAAAGCAAGCAAATACAATGAAATTAACTTCATTTTTCATATTCCCGTTTCCATGTTGAAAACATTTAATTTTAAACTATATTTCAACGAACATTTAATTTCGTTAATAGGGCCTTAATCTATGACATAGATTTTGCTTGATGTGTATTTTCTAAAGCGACATATTACATACACTTGTTAAGAAATACAAATGTAATAGTGCAGCGATGATCAAGGTGCTAAAGAAGAAAAGTTGCACATAAGAAAGGAAAAAGGAAAGTATTCTTTAATTTTATTTGTACATGATGGTGTACAACGCCTAGCAACTCCATTTAAGACTGGTTGTTAATACAGATACCGTAAAAGAGCATGGATCTATGGATGAGTGGATAAGAAGACGAGCTACCAACGAGAGGTGCAGACCGTTCCTGTGTTCGAACCCCACAGCAGCCAATGGGACTATTTACTGTTGGAAAATTAACACCTTAAGTCATGATGAGAGCAACGGACGAAATGAAACCAACTGTATGTATACCAATAGATAGAATTCAAGCTTTTTTTGACCAACTAAACACGTTTTTATAGCCATATTCGGGACGATGGCGGCAAACGCTTGGTGCGAGACTGTGACTGTCGGGGAATGGTCGGGATTTGGGCGGGAAATGGTCGAGCCGACACCGGCCAAAATGAGCGTTTTTCTGGAAGGCTTTTGTTGCCTTTAGATTTGTAGGCCCCACGATCGGGAACCGGGTGCGGCCTGACCCTGACCGGCGTCGGCACAACAGAGGGGCGACCCTGTTTTCTTCATTGGGGACTTGAGGATAGGAGGAGATGTTTGACTTCCTTAAGAAACACCCTGAGATGATGCTTGAAAATTATGCAAAGTGGACCATAATGATAGACCAAAATGTTTGAGTGGAGAGAGTGGATTGGGGAGAGAAGGGAATGTTTGACTACTTTAGAAGCAGTCTGTGATGATGCTTGAAAACTGTTCAATTTTTTAGTGGAGTGGATTAGTACTTTAGAAACAACCTGTACTGTGCACTAGTTTGAAAACAAGACAAAGCAATGAAGTTGGAGGTGTTTGTTATTGTCTGCTTTGGTGAATTAATATTATATGTTCTTAGTTGAAAGCGCTCTCTCTCTCTCTCTCTCTCTCTCTCTCTCTTTCTTTCTTTCTTTCTTTCTTTCTTTCTTTCTTTCTTTGTCGTTTCGTCTCTTTCACTTTCACGAACAGGCAATTCTGCAATCTGGAACAACTATTTGAAAGTCTGATCAATAAGACACTTCTAAGTATCTCAGACATAATCAAAAGCCTGAAGATGAAGCCAAAACACAATATTTTCTTGTGCATTTTTTTTAAAGTGTTTCATCTAAAATAGGTTTTGTTTTTAAGAATCGTGAGAGAGACTAAAGAAATGATCGAACAAAATATTTTATTTTATTTTATTTTATTTTATTTTATTTTATTTTATTTTATTTTATTTAAAGTAGAAGGTGTCCCAGAATTTTATTGCGATATTTCTTGTCTTTGGTTGAGTGCAGGTCAGAAAGACTAATAAGTACTCTCCAATGTGTTGAGGGGAAGAAATTATCAAGATTCCGGTTCTTTTTTGCCAAGATCTAGTATCCGAAAAGTATGAAGGGTTCCGAAGGTGTACACCCATTAGTTATTTATCCATAGACGGAAGTGGCGTTCAAAACAGGTATTGACCTGCTTACATGGAATATAATAACTTACTAATATCATAGCTCAGCCTGTCATTTTTAATGGAGTACTCACGTGAATTCATTTATCAAATATGGAATTATATAAAGAAAAACACAGCTTTCTGACAAGGCTAATAATATTTAATAACAAAAAGAAATTAAAATGTAACAGTTTCGGACGAATACCACTTCCTTCTTCAGATTGCACTCTACAACTGAACATAGAAAAAATACTTAAGCAATCATTACCTAAATAACTTTTCTATGTTCAGTTGTAGAGTGCACTCTGAGGAAGGAAGTGGTATACTTCCGAAACTGTTACGTTTTAATTTCTTTTTGTTATTAAATAATATCATACTTGTCAGAAAGCTTTGTTTTTCTTTATTCAAGATGTATACAAGCCCATATTGTTGTACTATTCGTGTTGAATTATATAAAGGAAAAACAAACACGTTTCTATGCCAGTAATATCTTCGTATCTAAGGAGGCCAATAGTTCACATATCTGTTATAAATTCATATATTACTCTTCGCGCACAATTCTAAAAATGCATAATCTTAATACTGCTTCCATTTATTCTAAACTTTAGAGTGTGGTTGATCTGGTGCTTATATTCTTTTCCTTGCTTATATTTTTTCTGCTTCCAATGTACGTCTACTATATTCCATATATCCTTGAGCGAAGTAAACTGCGAAATATTGAAAGAATAATATCATCAAACATATCCAACTGTAGCCAACAAGGTAAAATATATTATTAACATGTGCGTTGTTCTTGCTGTTTAAAACGCTGAAGTCCAATGCAGGCTTCGCTAGAAATAAGCTACTTTTCTCTTCTGATTATATGCATAGGTTACAAGAGAAAATTATGTTTGTAGGCTTTCATAAAATGCAACACTGTTTTCTTGTTCCTTAGAAATACTTACTTTTCTCTACTAAATTTTAACGTTCAAAAGATTCTGGCTGTCATAAATTTATCTCTGTACCATTTGAAGCTGAAACTGGTGTCAAGAAATGTCTTCTCATATAGTGGCACGCTGGTAAAGAAAAACAAGTTCGTTTGCCGAAAATTTGGATTACATTCCTAAAGTTCTGAAAATGTCAATATACGACCGGTAAAAGTAACCAAATAAAAATTACAAGCAGGCTTAATGCTTAGATCCTTAAAGGCCATGAATAAAATTCAAAAAGATTACAACACTTCATACACTATAATAATAGATTTGGTAATCAGTTAATTAATTTTGTTATTTATCATGACGATTCAAAACTTTACATTTCACTTCCCAAAAATTCTGTTAATGTAATTTGAGTACTTTTACCAATAATCCCACGATACGATCTCTCCTCGTCAGATGTTGTTTTATGAAGAGCATATTTACAATGGTTCCCCCATTGTAACACGTCTTATTACAGACCAGATAATATTATTTTCTGGAAATACAATTCATTACAAACTTAGGTGGGTACATTTTATTGTTTGTAAATCTATATAGTTAAAACTGTATACCTATGTGACCTTTCATTTAATAAATGGAAACATATTAACAAAGAATATTCCCTATAATAATGCATGCACATTTACTGTCTTTCAACATTTTACTCGAACGTTTTGGATGTATTTATGTGATTCTTAAGCAAAGAATACATAAGAAGGCACATTGTAGACAACGTAAACATTATACGAATCATTTATACTGCATATTATACTGCAAGTCATATTCTTCATGTATTGATGTTTTGATGCCTCGTGGATTCCGTTTTCTGAGAACACCAAGATAAGCTGTAGCTTAAATGCAGCATTTAATGCAAAACATAGAATTACATGTCGAATATGAATGTTTGTTTCCAACATTTGATTGAAAAACAAGATTATATTGAAGACCTGAATTGAAAAACATCCCAAGTCCACTGTTTTTGGTATTTTCATTTTTTCCACTTGCATAAATATTACATCATAATCCTACCATAGAAACCCTTTTTAACACAATATAATTTCCGCTGAATGGGAAAACGTACGAAGACTTTGGACAGTTTTTCGTTCCATCTGAAAAATATACTCCAGTGGACTTGGAATGTGTTTCAATTCAGATCTTCAAAGAACGGAAATTGCAACAAGTATAAAGAATAATAATAATAGAGAGCGCAATATTATTTCAGATAAGTAAAATCATTCCCTCGTAGTATTCTAGATCTAAAATATCAAAAATCTTTCTGCAGGATACAAAGACGTTCATTTTCTGAGAAATAATAAATCGATTTTTCAGATGCGCTTTATAAACAAGACCAACACATATTCGTATAAATATGTTTTTTTTGTCCAGAGTACGCTTGAAAACATAAATTCATATTATTGCAATATAAAGCATTGCTATTTTCATACATTCAAACGCACATACAAATATGAAACTAAGCTCTTGATTACTATTACACAAATCAAATATATCATAATTATCATATAGTCCACCGGAGTATATTTTTCAGAAGCAATGAAAAACTGTTCAAGGCTCTCGTATGTTTTCCAATTCAACGGAAATTATTTTGTGTTAAAAATGGTTTCTATGGTGGTATTAGCATGTAATATAGATATTTATGCAAGTGTCATATTTTGAGCCTGACATAAGAGCCCACACTTAAAAGAATTATAATTTTCTTGCTTGCATTAGATGTACGCGTAAAAATAATTTTAGGTTTAAAGTAAATAGTTTTTAATATTATTTTTTCAGTATTTGACAAGTAACATTGTATAACATACTAATTATATGAAATATGAAAGTCACAAAAATATTCCACTAAAAAATTAATGTTATGTTTCCCAATTTATAGCGTCGATTCTGCTGCGTTAGTTGTATTTTCCTTAAAAAGTAGCAGAAATATAAAGTTGTAAAACACTAATTAAGTAATTCATACTTTATTATCCTCATACGCCTGTTTCATGTTTATATTATTCATTATCAAGCAGTTTTCACGCTTAAGTCTACAAAGAAACGTACCTGTACCAATACACTCCAAAAATATTAGAAATAAGTTCAATCTTAATCCACCAGAAGACAATATATGGTTTTCAAAAACCATATCCATCTGTAAGAAAAATGTGTGTTAACACAAAACATTAATAAGAAATACTAATATATATGACACATTAACGCAATTATAAGTACAATCTAAGGTACAAGTAACAGGAAGGACAAGTATATTAGAATATTCAAGAATATATTAGAATATTCAAGAACTTTACCTAAAAATGTCGATTATAAAGCTTTAGAATGTTATAGACAGATATATATGATAGGTTCATTAATTTTCCTAGCAATAAAGTTTTACAAGTACGCAAAAGCTACAGACTCTTTTAGAAAAAGTATATATATATATATATATATATATATATATATATATATATATATATAATATTTTAATATTTTAAACGAAATGCGCTTAGGTAATTACATATTTAAACACCTGAAAAGTAAAAGAAATGCTAACTTGACATCAAAACATAATCAACAGTCCATTGTAGAGCAAAAAGTATCTAGATCATGTTCAGACTGGTAATGAGAATATTAAGAAATCTTTATCTAAGTTGGCACAAAAATTATTTTAAATTGAAAAGAGACTAGCACCTTTAAATATAAATTTGAATGTGTGCAAATTTTTTAAGAACAAAAATTTAATTCGATAAATATTCCCGAGGTTTATCCTTGAAAAATAGCCTACAATCATGGAGAGAGGAAAACATAAGAAATTAATAAAATTATGACCGACTAAATAAACGTCCAAAACGTTTTAGTGATTGGGCACGAGAATTCTAGATGTGAAAAAGTACATTGTGGAAGTGTCGAGCACCATTTACAGACAACAGAAAGAAGTATACCCCCAACGGAATGTAAGAAAGATGTAGATAATAATGACATAATAAGACATGCCACTTATTTTCTTCTTTAGTTGACTTATTTCCTAAACACAAAGTTTTAAAACCTTCAGTGAACCAGATAAATTCTAAGAGAAAGTCTAAACGATTTTTGCACTCTCCACCAAAATAGTAGAATTATTCACATTATTTTGCACATCAGATTCATTACTGTAAGTTATAAAAACATTAGACATAATTTAGAAACCAGAATCCTCAGTGATACAAATTGTAAGATCATCTGCAGAACATAATAGAATAATAGCACTGGAATTAACATGAAAAGCATAACGCGAGAGATTAGTACAAGCGTATCTTAAAAAGGACGAATAATTACCGAGAAGAGTGGTACACTGATTGGCTCTATTGTAGAGTGTCTAATGCCTCTAAAATTTGAAAAGGAGCTATAAAATGTGAACTAACACCAACCAGACTTCTAGACCTATTATATAATAGAGAACATTTGTTTCAGAAAGTCAGATTCTAAAACATTTTTGCAGAGAAAATTATGTATGTTGTATTCATGGTTCACAAAATAAAAATTCTGAAACAAAGATACTCCATCCAAACTTAAACTGAATGGGTAACATTAAGAAGTATAATACGTATAATTACGAAATGTTTACAGGACTTTTGGTATAACTTTGTAATTATAGTATATTAGTTTTGATCATTAGTTTAACCGCAAAACAATTTTAATTTTAGTTTCCCAAAATTAACGTCAAGTGGAATATTATCCTTCTTATTCTTACTGATTAAATTATGCTTTTGGTATAATAAATGCAATCCCCAATGACGTGAAGAAAGTTATATATTGATCTCCGGAAAAACCATACGTTAGGGATGAACCAAGTAAATCAGAACGTTCCTTACCTAAACCACTAGTAATAATTATTACAATAATTTTTGGTCTATATCATAAGGCGATATAGGTCTGCAGTTTACCAAATCTATTGGATCACCAGTCTGCGGAGGAAGTACGACTACAGCACACCTTAAGGTACGCAAATAATTCTCTTCTAGAATGAATAATTAGCAACTTAATGAAATGAACCTAAGGAAGACTAGAATTTTTATATAATTTAGAACTTAACCCATCAATACCAACAGATTTCATGCCATCATTTTCTTTTGCCAGCATGAATTAATCCCAGAAGTGTGATTTCACCTTCAGACTTTTCTTATCTTAAACATTACATTAAGAACCAGAAAACAAAAAAGTCAGGATTGTCCATTTTTTTATGCGTAACAGCATCGATATTGGTAAAATAATGATTAATATTACGTAAAATTTCAATTGGTTCTGTGATAATATAATTATTAATTAACATATTGCAGTTACTGGTCTCGCACCAGTCGCCCCCCC
>JAGDQP010000211.1:0-123671 GCA_022664845.1 Lepisma saccharinum
GTCGCCCCTATCCGAACTCCTGAAACCAATACACAGATCCCACGCATTACATCCATGACACAGCCCATTACCACATCACAATTCCTAACCTTCATAACAGTCGCTCTCCAAAACCTCTATCCCTTCCAACGCCAAGAAGTCCTCCACCATCTCCAATTCGCCGCCCGTACAATCCTCAACACCAATCTGCAAGCCACCTACTCCGGTCCCTATGTACTTGTACATACTAACATCTTAGAAACAGAAGTATAACTTTTCCAATGATTCCTAATTAATCACTTCCATTATTCACTTCATTCATTACAATGTATCCATCAGTGTACGACCAGGGCCTCACCTGTCTCTCATCAAGCCCAGAGTAGCCCCTGGGCAAGAAGACTGTCAATCACCTGTTTGGTCTAAATGTATGTGGCGTGGTAGTGCACTTCATATTTCACTCACTCCATTATCATTGATTTCCCTTACCTAAATTAATGATTATAAGCAAAGCTTATAATATCCAAGTTATGAAGATTAAGAAAAATAAAAGATAATAAAATATTATTGCTCCACTTCGACCACCTACATTCCAGTATTCCTAAATATCCCTAAATCCTCTTTCCCGAAATAAAGGGCGTAACCCTTTAACGGGTGCTAGTCAGCAGTGACTAGCAAGTAAAAAAAAAAAAAAAAAAAAAAAAATACTCAGATGTAGAGGCAAATTAAAGGAATGTGTTTGGAACCTCTGAATAATAATGTAGAACTTCTCTTGACACTCTTCCAGTAGGAATTGCTCTTTATGCCGCTGAGAAGCGCTTGGGAGGCAATTGTGCTCAAGCAAAACTCACTGTTAGATGTAACAAACACCTGAGGACCGGAGCATGTTAATTGCTTGTGGGAGCAGGTAGCTACTTCCATGCGCCGTCCTAGACGGAGTGAGCGATCGATATGCTTGCCAGTTTTGTTATAAGCTAACAGAATGTTTGTCCAGAGAGCAGAAGGTAAAGGTATCATAGCCATAGACTCATGAGTGTAATTATTTAGAAGACTCTGCACTCTAGCATAAGTAAAAAGATTAAGAAAGAATAAAGCAGCGTTATGTTGAAGAATTAACATCGTGATTTTAAAGCTTATAGTAACATTTATTTGATGCCATAAAAACACAAACAAAGAACTGTGCTCGTGATAATCATTTCGTCTCTTGTTATATGTAGTTAATTTCACACTTACTCGAACGTAAGCAATATCAAGCAAGTTTCATTTTCTGAAATACGTCTTTTCAACAGATCGAGACATCATATGTACGGAGCTTGTACAGTCATTTTGGGAGAATTTTGTGATAAGAGAAATTTGTCGTATGAGTGTATGAAGACTCGCTATGTCTTTAGTTAGCTCATGTGTTTGTAATCTACCTAACCAAAGAGACTTATTCTATAAACCGTAGTAAATTCATTGAATGATTTAACACATACTTTTCTTATGGAGAAACGCATTTTTGCATCATAATATACATATTAGCAAAATAAAGATACACGTTATCCTTCTGTATGCATTTAGTATTCGTTTTCAATTTATACGTATCTTCTACAATTTTCTAAGTTAGATCAACGTGTTGTAATCTTGTTTAAATATATAAAGGAAAACCATAACAACTCTTCGTAGAGAACACATACTCACAAATTATATATGTCAATATAACATCACTGATAGTTATGTTCAGAAAATAAGTGCTACAGTGAATATAAATTCAATTCACGCCTCAAAACTTAAGTGCGTAATAAGCTACGCATATAATCACTTGACTCTTCAGAACACATACTGAAATATCGTGTGTTGCTACTATATCATTTTCCATAAAGTGACTTTAATTCTTTGATGACTTCATTGGCAATTAATTTTAGTTGGTGTCGTAATTCTGCAATGATTCATAGATAGCATCCTGTGAGAGTTTCATCATCGATAAACCACAGACGCAGCCTAATTTGTTTGTATTCGCTTGTACGTTACAATGAAGATATTCCAATAAACGTGTGATCTAACTTAAAGTGTGTTAACATCCATGATCAAGCATTCAGTTTTACTACTTCTACCATCCTCGGCAGTACTGGCCATCTAGTCATAGGTTCTTTCTGGATATCTAGATCTTCTGAGTGTTTAACCGTAACAAACAACGTTACACTGACATCATAGCAATCCTAAAATAATGTAGCGAGAATCATATATGATTATAGACATACATCTTTACTTTGAGATGTACAAAAGGATATTCCTCATTTCACATTATAAAGAGAGCCTTTGTATTTTTATTATCTGCAGCTATACGTTTCTCGGCCTTTGCATTGTTCTTTATCAAAGACAGTTGTGTATTGTGCCGTAAATCAGTTAAATGAATGACTGAAAATATTTACAGAAAATTAATTGCAAGAAACTTTCAGGCCCAATATAATTTCTAATAGCTATTGCGAATATGGTATATATCTAAATATTCCATTCACGTTTTTCATTAGGAACAATTCTTTCTGTTAGTCGACACATGTTTTTTTCTTAAGAATTTAATTCAGGCTCTTTAGTATAGATGTGTTTATAGTCCATTATTTCAAAATCATTGTTGCATGCATTGGACTTTCTATATAGACGAAATATACAATACAATGGCATTCAAAGATAATAGCAAATCATAAACTCACTAGTAGTGTCGTTAAAAATTACTTATAAGCAAAATATTATGTCATATAAGCTTATTGAAGACAGGAAGAGGATAAGGAATTATATTGCGGGTGAGTGTTAGGAAAATATTTATAGTTACAAAAGACGAACTATGCTGTTGAAATAATATTTACAGAGGAACTTCAAAACAAATACATCTAACATGTAGTGTATAACTTAAAAAAAAAGATTCTTCCGTTAATATTGTACTTAAATGAACATTCTATCATGTGTTTTCGATTTTGTCCCAATTGTGATTGTGCAGTCAATTAACATGACGATCATTTCTTGCTAATGTTACATACGATTTGAATGAATTGGTGTTCATATTATTTTTGTCGTCCTTCAGTAGTAATGGAACCCAGAAAAATGGCACAGTCGGGGTTCGATCCCAGAAATTTTGTATACTGGGTTACGTGATACGTTAAGACAAAACAATGAACTACAGAATCACAAGTCATTCTGCCAATGTTATTAATTAATAATTTACACCTAATTATTAAATAAAATGTAAATATAAAATATAACGTAATTGCATTTCCTACATGTAGGGTATTCTTTTCAATTCCTATGCTCGTAAAACATGCGTATTGATACGCTTATTCCAAAGGGATTGATTAAAGATTCAACGATTATGTGTAATTTTGTTTAGATTAGATTAGATTTATTACTCACGTAACCAAGTACATTTGTATGCGGAGGGTTCAGTTCAGTCAAAATTTAGACAGAATTAGACCTAAATTTATGTAGTACATATTTTATGATATTTATTATTACGTAGATAGTAACAAATAACTGAACTCTTAATATTCATTCTACTATATTAATTATTACACTAAAAATAATAATACTATAGTAAATATTAATTAATCACAAAAGCATAAGCTATTACTTCACATGGTTCAATTAGATGCGTGCTTTATGTAGTATCTTCCAAGTACTCCCTTACACTCTAAAACATATTCACTCATATTCACATTAAATACACTCTTAACTTTAAAAAAAAAATATAATCCTCTTCACTTTTAGTTTGTTTTTCGGGTTTGTTGCACATGATGTTGCCGATATGTCTGGGACCATCCTGTACAGTGCTTAACCTGGTGAAAAATGGCTTCTGTATTTATTTCTTGTTGTGTACCCATAGTCTTCTGGACTTTCTTCATTCATTTTTTAATATAGCCAGCTAATTCGTGAATATATATTGAAGACGCAGTGAGTACTTCGTACTCTTTAAACATCTGTTTACAGCTATCTCAAAGTCTGCTATAATTCGTGAAGCTTGTTTCTGTTCTAAGAATATTACAGAGTTTTGCTAGTGTTCCCTGAAATATAGTACCAAAATTTATAAGTGGATGAACTAGTCCATAATAAATTTGTATTAGTGAGCTGGTTCTTAATGTTTACTTTAGAACTCTTTAATGTGTACAATGAAGAATTGAGGTTTAGAGACATTGCTTTGTGTGATTAGCCCATTTAAGGTTTTGGTTTACAGTAAATCCTAAAAGTATATTATCACTAGTCAGTGTTTGCAGTAAAGAGTTTATTACCATTACTCAATCATTTGATTTTTTTTCTATTTTGTATAGTATGGAAAAATATATACTGATATTTTTATCTCATTAAGGACTAACATGTTACTGCCAAACCATAGTTTCATTTTCTATTACTTCTTCCAAAATCTTCGATAAAGTATTGGTATCTTAATTCTTAATTAGAGCATTAATATTATCAGCATATAGAATTATTTTTGTGTCTATTATATGTGTCTGTAAATCATTTATATATATTAGGAAAAGTACGAGACCCAAGACTGAGCCCTGGGAAACCCATATGTAGTATCTCGATATATTGATTTGTGTTTTCTTTTTCTATTTCGTTTGCTGTATTGTCTATTTCTACCGCTTGCTTTCTGTTATTCACGTAGGGTTTAAAGAAACCTTAAACAATTGCTTCTTATTCCTTCATGTTCCATCTTTTGTAAAAAGTATTCGATGATTGACTAAGTCAAAAGATTTAGAAAATATGCCTAGTACTTAAAGTTTTTCAATACCTGAAGTATACTATCAGGCAGTATGTCGCTGTCGTAGTGTTCTTTTTTGGTATAAAACCATATTCTTCATGTTATTATGATATCATTTGTTAAAAATTTTAGACGTTGGTTTATTATTTTTTGTAAAATCTTACTTAATGCAGGAAAAAGAGAAATTGGTCTATAATTTTTTACTACGAAGCACTTATCTCTTTAATATGAGTTCTATTATTGCAATTTTTTAGTATTGTTCGGAGCATTCCATTTAGAACACATCAGTTAAGGAGATAAGTTAGTTGTAGGGTAAGCAGTTTATTGCATAGTTTCAGGATATTTGTAGGGATTACATCACCTGTAGACTTAGTTTCTTCAAATTTATTTATATCCGTTGCCTATAATGGACACGAAGTACATGCTTTCCATCACTCGTTATTCGGCTGTTTTTAATAATTCTGTGTGATCTTTTAAGACGTCACATTGAGTATTTAGCTTATTCGTTACTTCAGTAAAAGGCTCATTCAGTTCCTAAGAATCCTGCGTTCCGTCGCTAGTCACTGAACAATTTATGTTGTGTTGTTGTTTTTTTATTATTATTATTATTCCACAATTTCTCTTACTGCTTCCCACTAAATTTTAAATTTGTTCTGTGAGTGGGACATTTTACTAGTAAAATAACTTTTTTGGAAATTTCGTATCAATTTTTTATACTAGTCTATGGAATATGTTTTGTATCCGTTCCGATCTCTTGCCAGGTGTTTCATTAAGTAACAGTCCTTTAAAATTACTACTATATAATACAGATGGCGTACAGCGACAGGGCCTCGTGTTGTTTCCTCTGTTTGTGTGCAGCCACCAACGTACGTAACGTATGATATCAACGCAAGGACAGGTGTCGAATGCCGCTTGTAACACGACGACACGTGTTGTTTGTGGGTTCGGCAATAGGGCTTTCAGGAAACAATGTATGGACGCTGTCGTGTACGCACGTGCCCCAGCGTCGCGACAGCGTCATACCACGCAACGTGCGGCTCTTGCAATTTGCACTACGGATCCGTCTCTCACATTGCTTACTCTGTCATTTGCCATCATTCCGGTACGTTTGGCCCCATGTTTCCGCTCCCAACCAGTGCTGTCATATGTGCCCCTCTTGCGCCGCCACTGTTTCGCATAGATGTGTGCATGACTCGACTCTACAGGTCACATACTGCAATCGTTCGTTTGACCCTACTATTCTCCGACACTTCCTTCTCTCGTTTTATTCATGTTTTGTTCTACTTTGGTCCATTTTCGGCGGGCTATAGCTCAGCACTGACGCATTTTCGAATCACAACTTCTTCGCTTAAATCATGTCTTTTGTCATTCTCTATCATTCCCTGAAGTTTTACCCACCATTAAAGAAACACCCTGTATATATTCTCCCATGTTTCTTTCTCTAGTAACGTGACAATTCTTTGAAAGTTTTTGCACTTAAAAATCTTTTAAAATTAACATCATTGTTATTATGTATAATATTACACTCTAAGTTCACGTTTAGTAATTGGCATGTAAGGTCGGAAAGTTCATCTAATATTGCATTATCAAAGTAATTACATTCCAAGTTAGTAATTACGTTGTCAATTGATGTGTTCGCGTGACACGTTATTCTTGAATATTTTTAATCATATTGTTTATCTTGTACGAATTAAATAAAGAAATTACGCTCCGCCTTTCTGAAGTATAAGAAAATAAATCTACCTTAAAATCCGCACAAATTAAGACTTGTTTTCTACTTTCTTTATCTTGTCAAAAATATCATTAAGACATTCCACAAATATCCCAAAGCGTCCTAACTGGCTTCGATATATAGTCACGACGATAAGATTTACATTTTCAATCAGCAATGCTAAACATTCAAAATCAAATTCACATGAAACAATATACAAGTCTGTTAAATCACTAGCCATTCCCTAATTGGCCTACTTAATAATATTATATTAGTGACCCAAGTCGTATACGCTCCTGTCCTCGTACATGCAAAATTTACTTTTTACACTACACTTTTTTAATTTTGGGTTGTTTCAAATTTTCTTGGTTGCACCAATGTTCTGTGATACAGACAATCTGTTGTGTTTGCACTATTGAATAAATCACTCAAGTATGTCTAAATCACTCACGTTTTTATTCTCTCCGTTTCTCACTACAGTCATTCGCATCTGGATAGCTCGCCTGCAGGTATTCTTCTTTGGCTGTCCGTTCCCACCCACTTCTAGGCTCTCTTCCACTCCCCCTCTCACTTACAACCCCCCAAACAGTCACTGACACTTTTAAAGTTATTCCTCCTATCTTGAGAAAGTCGCGGTCACTAACCCTCCTGTTCATCAGTTCTTTTGTTGCCCCACTCATCACTGAGCTCTCAGAATTGGTCACAACCATCGCTTTGCATAGATTAGTTTGCGAGATTTCTATTGTTTTCATAGTCAATACACTGTTGTCATGTATACGTCAAGCCATTTATCATGCGTTTATCGGACACATAGGTGTGCGTAGGTGTAATTTCTTGCGTGTACCAAGTCTGTTTCAGTTCTTCTCTTATTTATCTAACACCTTCGGAACACGATTGTTTAGTTAAACTTACGCCCACCTGTTTTAATTTCCCCGCACTACGTAGAATTTCCTGCCGGAACTCTTAATACTATTGGAGATTTACCGAGTTTATTTCCCAAGCTATGAGCGCCTTCCACCACGTCATTTGACACTTCCACTCTTGTGTGTTTTTAATGAGATATAAACCTTTCTGGTCCAGATCACCCATCTTTCTGTTTTATTTACATTTTCCGTGTCACCGTAGAAGAGGTTAGGGATATGAACAATAACATTCTCTCATCTATACATCGAGCTTTAAGTAAGTTGTCTATAAGGCCTCGGTTCGCTTCATAGCTGATCTCAGGGAATCCGTGGGCGAAGAGAAGAGTAATAATAAGACCCTTGCTACCCAGGACTTAGTACAGCGCTTGGGCGGGACGACACTTATTATGATAATGATAGCCTAAAGTGTTATACCTCAGAATCAGCAGCAGCAGCATCAGTCTTAATAAAAAGCAGGACATATAAACTATTCATATATAAAATATATTTCAGATATCGTGGATATTGTATCTCAGTATTTTTTTTTTAAGTTTGCTGGTCCACTGAAGGTGGCCAGCGCCTGTTGAGAGGGATACGCCCTCTTTTCAGGCCAGGGTAGTTTAGGAGGTCATGTGTAGGAATTTAGGATGGGTAGTTGGGCTAAGAGGTTTGCATACATTTAATTAAACTTTATTGATTAATTCATTAATTTATCTTGGATATTATAAGTATTGCTCTTATAATCATATTATTGGTTTTAGGGAATTTATCATGATGTGATGGAGGTATGACAATGAAGTACAATAGTCGAGACAATACCTTGGCACATAGAGGACAAATAATGTATGATTCTTCTCCCCTAGGGGCTTCTCTAGGGATTAATGGAAAGACAGACGAGCCCTACATTCAACATTTATGATTACTGTGCAATTATGAGAATGAAAGTGAAATGATGGTGATTTGATACGTTTACTCAGGAGATGTAGGGGCTACGGAAAAGAAGACATATGGTCCTGAATATGTGGCTTTGAGATGTACTTGGAAGACTTCGCGAGCTGCTATAGTGATTTGATGGAGAACGTCTGGTCTATTGTGTGGGTAGAGATTTTGGAATGTGAGAGAGAGGAATTGAATGATTTGATCTATAGTAGGAGGTGGAAGAGCTGAAGGATGAGGCTGTGGTTGTGTTACAGGTGGTAGGCGTAAGGGAACTGCCATGAAGTTGTCTGGGTCCTCGTCAGGTTTGGGGCGACCTTGGCATTTGTATGAAAAGGTTGGATGTGGACTGTTGCATTGGCTGCATTTAGGCGGATTGGATTGGTTTGGACAGGCTTTGGTTTGGTGATTTTCTGCGCAATAGCCGCACTTAGGTTGGTTGGGACATCGCTCGGTTGAATGGTAGTTATATTGCTGACATTTCTTGCTTCTGAGTGGTAGCGGTGGCTGTGTTCGCAATGGTTCGACCCGGTAACGGCGTCTATATATGAAAGCTCCTGATTGTAGTAGTGTGTTGATGGCGATTTGATCCGGTGTTAATACTCGTACCATGTAGCTCGGTGTGCCAGTTTGCGTTTTGATTCTAAGACATTTGGTGATATTGAGTCCTTCTTCACGAAGCTCGGATTCTGCTTCATCGTCTTGGATGTCAGGATTCACTCCTCGTATCACTACTGATAATTGAGGCGGACGTCGTGGTGGTGGTTGCAGTTTGATGGTCTTGATTGAAAGTGGAGCTAGATGGGCGTTTGTGCTAAAGATCTCAAAGCTAAATTTGTTTCGAATTGTGCTTGCCAAGTTACTGTCTGTAGATTTTATAATGATGCCATTTCTGGTAGGAATAATTTCAGAGATAACTTGTCTGGAAATATATTTTGTAAGTTTGCAGAATAGCTGTTTTGGCGTTTGATAACGGGGGTCGAACTTGGTTAGAAGAAAAGAATAGATTATTGACTTGGTAGAAGCAGTTGTTTATTGTCTGAATCACAGCCAGATATATTCATGAATCGCTCAGTATCAGAGTCGGAAGAACTAAGAATGTGTGTGCGTTTGCTTGGAGGCGACTTGCCGCTAACTGACCTGCGTAAAGAAGGTGAACGAGAGCGTGTGGCTGCTACTGATAATCCGGTGATGCGTTGTTTCGGAATCGTTCCAGTGCTGTTATTTGTGGGTATTGCAGTTGAGGCTGACTGAGTGACTGTAGATGGCAGAAGATGTTTTCCTGTTCCCTTGGGTGGTTTAGGCATGATGTTCTGCGAAAGGAGCGTACAGATGAAGAAATAAAGCAACCAGAGTGCTAGAGCAATAGGCACAGGCAACGAACCTGCCACCCTGAACAAAACTGATGTACGAGTTGAAGGTGGGACAACCCACAGGGATAGTTGTCCAGGTATATGTTCACTCCTTTCACAATCTGTATTCGATGCTAGAACTATTGGCTAGATAAGTCTAGTCCCGCAAACAACAGATTGAAGCGAAGAGACACACAGGAAGGCTTCAAAATGCTGGTTTGCTTGTTCCACTTGATAAACAAGGGCTTCTAAGCACCAGTTTGTCTTGTATCTCAGTAACCCGACCTCAGCAAATCTATAACATATACATACCATATACATCATGTGCATAAGATTCAGACATCGAATTATTAATTAAACCTTTCAGTAATCGCATCGAGGTTTATATAATAACAATAAAACAAAACCATATTCCATCTGTAAAAGAGCAGCAAGAAAACATCAATTCATTAATGTTCTATCATTTACAATTCCGGCAAGCATTTAATTACGACATCCAACGGTACTTGTTTATCATAGTTTGCGCTTCCAGACCGGTTCCAATGCTGCCATCTATTACATAAAACTCGAACTCGGTGAAACTTTCGATATCTTCAATTCCGCATGATACATACCATTACACCGTATGTAATAGTTTTTTTTCTGTTGTCCTTCCAGATAATAAAGTTCCTACTTGATAACCACATTGTTTTTTCCATACGATCCACTATTTTGTACTCTGTTTGCAGTTGTTCCTCAAGTGTAGAGATTCTTTTGAGTTCTCATTGAATTTTTAAATGTGTGGTTTTCACTTGACTTATAATGTTGTCTCGTCCGGTTTTCATATCATTTAGCATACTTCTGATATCTTCCATTTCAGGACCTGGGTTGGATTCCACTGTCTGCACCAAGAGTAACAAAACTGTGAGTGTTGCACTAATAAAAGAACATTTCCCAATTCGTTTATACCATTGTCTGCTATACATTATCATTACCATTGTGCTCAATTTCTTCCGCGTAAAAGAGAAGCAGTCTATAGCTATTCTATACTGTTCTATGTTGTTGGCCATGTGACAACGTCACCAAAGACAGCTTTCTTCAATACGTCAGTACTCTTCGCTGAATAAAAACAAAGAAACATTGATGGACTATGTTTTAGCAGTGTCGTGATTGTTGTGTTGTCGGTATTGTGTCGCAACACCTGCATTTATAAACTTTATTTTGTTTTGTTGCAAGAGATACAACGGGTTTAAAATAACATATAACTTGCGACAAGTTTCATATGCACATCTTGGTCTTTCCAAGGTCGGTGAAAACGATAACAAAATTATGACGTTTCGTTTCCAAAATTTATGAGGGTATCTTTAATTCCACAAATCGTGTTCTGGTCTTTAAACAAATCTGTCGAGTTTTAAGGAAACTTTATGTATGCAGATTCTTAAAGTTACTCACAGACAAGGATGCTTATAAGGATACAAGATTAATGACCAAAGAAACCGCTATGATATTACTGTTACCATTTAACACTGTGTGTAAGGGTTTGTATTCGACAGTAAATAGCAATATTGAGATGCAATTGTTCAAACTGACAGCTAACAGACATATTCACGAACTAGGAAATTTAAACACCATAGGACGTGAGCTATGATTGTACTGCGTAACGTGATCCTAATGCATACTATTTTAAATTTCAACTCCATTTGAACAGCAGAGGAAAATGATGTGTTTTGTACATTTTATTGGTTTTGCAGGAAAACGTTGGGATTACTTAAAACTAGCATTGCTCATTCATATACCTTCATGTCTCAATTTGGTGCAACATCATAAAAGGGGATCTTGAAAGTGGCTGAGTCTAATTCTAAGCCGAAAACTTTAAAACTAGATATTCAAGATAGAAGCAGAGAAATACATGTATGTTATTAAAGATCATTTATTTTTCTTTATATTGTATTTCTGGAGCTCTCAAAGTTTGAATTCCAAAGACGAACATGGCGGAAGCTCAAAACACAGTTGATTTATAATATCCTAAAACATAAATGTTTACATGATACGTGGATTTTAATTTCGAATATATTGATTCTTGCATCCATTTCACAATTTCTACAATCCAACATGATAACAGGCTGAGAGTTGTTAAATACCGGTTTGTTATAACTTTACGATTGAATTAAATTCTTTGATGATCTTGATATACTTTCGTCTCCTCCAAAATATATTTTGTAATTATATTTCAATTGCATGTCCGGAGATTACATTAATGCTGACATAATAAAATAATGGGGTATCTCTGCTCTAAGTTGTAATGTATTGGTTATAACCATAAATTATAATTTATTAGTATTTTTTTCTTTATATTTCCAGAATTGTAAACCTAACAGGCCGCCATGAAGTGGGTTTTCATAGTATTCTTAATCGTCCCAATTGCCTTCAACTTAACAATAGCAGGAGGGGATGAATGTAAGTTTATTCTGTATCTTCGTCACAACTGAACAAGTTTCTGTTGCGAGTTTGGAGAGCACCTGTATGTTAAGGGCAATGTTCCTACTTCCACTTGGATCGCTTTTCTCGCACCTAACGCACTTGTCTTTCTATTAGTGAAGTTGTCTTAACGTGCGACGTTACCAATGGAATGATCTTTTCACGACTACATTTTAGACATTATTTTCTTTCAAGTAGTATTTTCATAATTCCTAAAAGTGTGAATCCATTGTGAGTATTATCACAGTTCAAGGAATTTTCACTTCAACACATATTTTGTTCCACTTAAGTTTCGAATTTTTCATTTCTACTGCGATTATTTACTTCTTATTAATATATCTGTTTTTAAGAGAAACAAGATCTTTTCGCATGGGAAATGTTTTAAAATTGTTTTACTTACACCATCTTTAACCATCTTTATCCATTTTGATATATTTTTAAAATAATGATCCTAAGTCTAATGAGATATGAAACAAGTAACGCGTCCAGAGGCAAACCTTAATATATTATTGGACCTTTAAATATTTTAAGGAACGTTCAACTTTCAGTTTTAGTCTTTTGCCTGGGTATGATACAAAACATTCCTTTTAATTTTAAGTGATCAAGATTTATTTTGTACTATTTTAATTTTGATGTTATATTTTTATATACATTAAATTACATGATAAATCTGTGAAGGCAAGATGTACTTTGTTGTAGGTCTACACATTTTTGTTGGGCACAAAATACGATATGCAACTTTGCTTCACTTTAAATATAGACATTTTTGGAGATATTTCCATGAAGTTATTAAACTTACAACAATTTTAAGCTCTAACCTAAAGTGAATATATTTACTTATAGAAAATCGAATCATTATAAAGAATACAAATTTTTTTTTTTAAAAAATGTGAGGGTTTTGTTTATATATCTACAAAAATTGACGTGCACAGAAAAGATGCGGCATATCCTAAAAACATCGACATATCGACAAAACCCGTCGTTCCTGTCAACGAAAAATTTTGTCAATTTGTGTAAATTTGTCTGTGATAATTTCAATTAAACTCCTGTCGTCTATAAACGGATGGTCATGTACTAAAAAGAGCAAACTACATTTTGAGTTTTCTACAGTACTAAATTCCAGAGTTGCAAGAAACGAACAATATCCGACCTGCTTTTACAATAATTGAGGTGTTTGGACCTTAAGGAAATAAAATCTACTGACTTATTTCAAATGATGGAAACACTAATTCTGAACAAACATGCAACAACACATAACTTTACTTAAAATATAACTTAGCCTGTTTTTATGTGACCCTCAAGGCATGCTGTGAAATTATTAACGCATTTTGATATGCAGTTTTACGACAATCTGCATTTGTATCTTTGAAATTTTTCGCTGTTTGCATTGAATGTATATGTAAATAGAGCTAATTGTATCAAAAGTTATTTGGGTTGGGATAACCTGTTTATATAAGCGTCTCAATTTATTCTTATTAGATTTGAAGGTTTATTAAAATCTCAAGTGTCTTGAATGTAGGATGGCTATTTTCTAAGTAAGTTCCGATTGTCAATAGAAACATAACTAGTAAAGAAAGTGCCCTACATTGTTTTTATATTTCTTCTGTACACATTACGCTATTTTTCTACATAGTTACCATCTACGTTGAAATATTGATAATAGCTTTCGACAAGTTTATGTATGCCCCCGTCGTAGAAATCACCCGCCTGTGACCGATTTTTCTATTCGAGTCTTGACAGCAAGGAAAGTGATAGCAGTGGAAATTCATGGCCAGATATGTGAGGTGTACGGCCCGAATGCAATGAGTGACAGCAAGGTGCGAAAATAGGTGCGATCGTTCAAGGACAGGCGGGACAATGTTCATGATGAACCGCGATCGGGTCGACCTTCGAGTTAGTGCGTGTGCGTGCAGTTGACATAAAAATCCATGAAAACCGGCGTTTCACGATTTCCACATTGTCACTGGCATTTCCTGAAGCAGTTTCTCGCCGATCAGCGGTTTGACACCGAAAAAAAAGTGAAAATAACGGTTGAAGACTGGCTTCGGTTACAGCCGGGTGATTTCAACGACGTGGGCATACAAAAATTTGTCGAACGCTGTGATAAAACCTGTTTAAAAACATGGTAACTATGTAGAAAAATAGCTTAATGTGTACAGCTTAAATAACCAAAAACGTATGGCACTATATTTACCAGTTTTGTTCTACTGACAATAAGACCTTCCTTATAAAATAGCTCTCGTATTATAGTTGTTCTATACTGCATGGCTGTATAATTGTAGAACGTATTTCTTGCATTTCAGACCAGGTATGCTCTGTGGAGTACTGTAAGAGTCATCCCAATGTTTCTTGTACCTTATCAGGTCTAAAAGGATGTAAATGCGAGAAGGTAACTGTCTATCCTGAAGGAACGTCAATTTACTTTCATTGTAAGTTTGATTAACTTTCCGAATGCATGTTAAAACAGAAAAAGCACTTTCAGTGGCTCTCCGAGATTATATATTTCTGTAACCGAAAAAAACATATTGTATTATGTACATAAATCAATGGAATTGATATTACTTGGACTGATGGAATAAAGTAAGTTATAAAGTAACACATAAATAAAATATTTTTTGCAAAGATATCCGTATTATTCCAAGTAAATATTTAGTCTCAATCCTTTCTTTAATATTTCATTACGAAACAAGCTTCGAGAAAGCACTTCGTCGTTTTTTAAAAGAGGAATAAGAAGACATCATATACCTTAATAGTCGTATCTTGTCCCCTCTAAATGAAAAATGTCCCCAAGTCTTTGGTCATTTATCTTGTCACCAGAACTGTTCCAATTCTACCTAAATAACATGAAACAAGCAGACAAAGTCTCATATGCTACAGAAAGAACGAACCGAACATATATTAAGAGAATGGAGGTTAAAAGTGCTATATTCACTCAGCAAATTTTCCAGGAGAGCCCAAAGAACATTTAAGGTTGTAAATATCATACTATATTAGTACTCGCTTTCCTGTGGTTCCTACATATAAAACTAGAACATACGCAAAAGAATTAGAACTTCATTAGGTACTTTAATGTATAAAATGCCAACAAAATCTCGGTTTCCCAAATAGTGGTGATCACTTAGCTTTTGCTTTTAACCTCACAATCCTAGTTTGCGCCAGGAAAACAGTATAAGTCAGAAAACACAGGAGATGAGTTTCTTCTTCCTTGCAAGGCAAAAAATACCACTTATTCTAAAAGTAAAAAATGCGATTATTCAACACACGTTTAGAATTGACCTATATACTAAGTTGGAGGTGGAGCATCACATACAGATCAGAAATTTTAACTTATCTCATTTTGGTTAATTTCTGACTTATACTGTTTTTCCCGCACACGCTACAATTGGAAGCTCAACCAGGAGTTCAACAAGGATCGACATTACGGTGCTTGTTATTTGTATTATAAATAAAATATGCATCTTTATACACTACACAAGGTCAGGTAATTTGATATGCTGATGACTCTAGTGCTATTCTACAATGAGAAGATAAGACAACATATGAGTTCTTGAGTAAAACAATAGGCCTTGTCTATTTCGGTTTACTTACCATTATGCACATCTTCTGATAGCTCAAGGACATATGTGTCAGTAAAAATATATAAGGCCAATAAATGTGAATTAACAACTTACAGCAACAATTGTATAGAATAGTAATTGTTGTGACGAGTATATTGAATAGTTTTTTTAGTAAATTGCGAAATCGAAATTGAAATGTTAAATTTGCGCACGTTCTACCCCATTTCTCACAAAATCAACATCAATTTATTCTATGCGCCTCGTATGAAACAACCTTTGTAGTTAAGCTTTTGCCATTTGTGCTTTAAAATGTAAGAACGACCTTAATGGCATTTGCTTGGATTTTTTTAAGGTATTTGATTGAGTTAATCGCACTCTTCTTCTTTACAAACTAACAAAACAATTCAGTAGCCATAGCTCCTTTGGACCTCCTCTATTTTCCTCGTATTTATGGAACAGAGAAAAGAAAGTTATCACATCAGGGTCCATCTCAAGCTGACTTCCGGTTCTTTCTTTTGCTTCTCAGAGTAGATCCTTAGGTCCACTATGCTTTACTCTGTATGTGGATATTTGTCACTACTTCATCGATAACACAAAGCTTTGCAATTAGCTATTACTTTCGCAGAATTTCAGATTTAAAAAGTGATTTCAAAGATTCAAATACAAAAATTTCATTTTTTTTAGTAGAAGGAGACAAGCGATTCCTGTTAACCATGTAGGAATAAATAAGCTATCAATCTCCGTTTCCATGGGTACGAGCTCCATTAAAAACTTAAGGGTACTTAAAAGAGCTGTTACCTACACTCGCAATATAATTGCATTTTATCTAATTTTGAGGGTGTTTATCATAACTTACTTTTCGTCACAACATCCTTTTGCAATCAACAGGGATAAAACCACCTCACAAGGTTCGAGTCATGAATATAGGTAAAAAGTATAAACAACTACTGATGGTACCAAATTGCATCCTTTCGACCTATCAATCACAGAAAATTATTGTCTCCAAAAGTCGGAAAAATGGTCATTTATTGATAACACAATATCATATTAAGGTTAGATACAAAAATAAGTATCTTAAACCGGAAGGCATATCAATGGTAGGCCTACTTTGCAGCTATCTCGTACATAAAATAGATTAGAGATACGAGGAAGCTGCAAAGTACCATCGAGATAATCCAATGCTTTTGAAATAATTGTCAAGCAGGAGGGATGTAAAGATAGTCTCACAAGAATTATAAAAAGTCCTGAAGTCTCAGGCGAAAGTACCGTGAAGGAACATAAACGGTCCCTAATATGTCGCTTCCATCTATGCATTTACGCTTGTGGACCGATTTTGGAAACTTACTATAACATTGAAGTCCAAGTATTTGCCAGAGGAATAATGACAATAATGACATGCTACTTCTCATAACATATTGCATTGATTTACATACAGAATACATATTTGCAATCTATTCGTTAGGACTAAACTTTGTTCTACCCAATAATAAGGACTGCACTTTCATCTCTCTTCGGGAGCTGAAGAATATCATGTATTTTGTTTTTCTTAATATATAGCGAATATTAATTAAGCAGTTGAAGAGTGCAAGGAAAGAAGTGAGACATGATGACCATTAAAAATGAGTTTCTCCTCTTAACAATTAACAAACAATAACAACTAACCACAAATAAAGTTTCAATTGAAAAGCGTACAAAAGTTAGAATGGTTTATAAGCTGTTGAAGATATGGGAGCAAATGAGAGTTAGATTTTAAAATACGTTTTAGAACGAATCGCCCTTTATTGACATCCCCTTCTTTTTCTACATTTCTTGAAACTACCCATTACTGCATAACGTGCTATTCACAGAATATATATCTTCAACTGATAAAAGAAATTATGAACTCCGTTTGCTCCCTCTTTCTTCATTCTGCCAATTCTACCACCATCACTTACCCGACTTAAGCCAAACTTGGTTAAAGGCCTTAAATATAATTCAATTCAGGGAGTAGCATACATGTAATTAGAATATGGCTACGGAGGTCCAGAATCTTCGGAGAGGTCGAAGATGTGTCTGCGCGTGAAATGTATATAGAATCAATATAAAGTGTCTCAAAATATAATACATTTTGAACAAAAATAGAGTTGGGTGTACCCCTCTAAATAGTTACTGGCAAGGAGTGTAGTGGTGGAGTATTCCGGAACGGGCGAAGATGCTAGAGCTCGCTAATGTTTCATTCCTAGAAGAAAGTGAAGATGAAGTGACTTTTCTGTTGACTGAACTATAAATATACTTAAGTGTGCTTCGCGCCAACAATTCATTATGTATCTTGGGATCTTCCTGTTGAATTGAGCCCGTATTTGTTTCGTATATGGCCTTTCTATAGGACGAATATCTTCCTTGTGAACTTTCAATGCAGATTTCAATATAATCTCACTGACGGCTTCCTTGTTAGCGAAATATTTCACAAATTTGGTCAACTCCATCAGGATAATTTGCGCTTCGAATAAAATTAATTGATACTGTGACACACTACCATCCCCATACTTTCAATCAGTGCTGTAGACAAATTTACGATATGACAAACAGCACTGTTAGGACCTTATAAAGACATGAAACAGAATTGTTCAAGGTTTCAAAGTGGTGAAAAGCTTATGAAAGTGTTTTCTTTGGAAACAAATTAGATGCTGGATTTTTTAAAATGTAAAATCTAACAATATCATTGAAACATTATTAAATTTTGTAACAACCATCACCTCTGCATTAAATTTTTCGGGATTTGACCATAAAAACTAGAAAAAGAGGAACAATCTGATAAAATGGATATCATGCAGGGTAACAGAACTATAGCTTACGCCAGTCTTGATCAGCAAAACCTGAAAATTACTTCAGAAGTTAAGTAGGTAGTATTTGACACAGCAAAATTCATACAATACTCACATAGATACTAATTTCTCCTAAAATTATGAATATGTGTATGTTTATCATCATATTAACGGGCGTGTAGTTCCTTAGAAAATATTAATGGTGGGAGCAATCAACATAATATTTTGTTTCTAGTAATCTCAACGCTATATCGTTTATTGGTTTTATTACATAATGTATTGTATTATATTTTTACATAAAGACCTCGGCAGTTCTTAAACAATTTCCGATTTTCGCCTTTAATTATCATTATAAATACCTCTAGATCTCGGTTAGGTCTAAAGAAAAGAAGTTAGATCCATTTAATCTTTACTAAATTTTAAACATTTCTAATGTATATGAAACAATACATTTTGAACTCGGAATTTATTAAGTGGCTCCATCCGGTTAAGAAATGAAGGAGGCAATTAGATTAACAGTGTGATTACAAATTCGCACTTAAAGATGATAGCATGCATGGCATCTATGAAGTAGGTATTCCGGAAATGGACATTTCATTTTGTGTTTCACTTATTGGTGTGGTAAAACAACAATAATTAAATAAAACTACTTAAATGAATTTGGAGTCTTCTGTTTAATATGATCCTACAATGAAGTGACCATATTTTCTCTAGTATTTCCGGAGAGAATTGGGATAACTTCTAATATTATTTCTATTTATTTTTCTTATGAATGTAGTGTCGCATTACATATTATATTTACCACCATATATTCTCTTTTAGCTCTACCTCAAAATTTTCTGGAGTGGATATTTCATGTTTTGCTTCTAAGCCCACAAATATATTTATACATCTGTACCTGGGAGACGAACAACATATGCATCGTAAAACTCGAGTCAGTTCATAGATGGGTTGGTTTGATTACGCTCTTTCACATTTTTTGCGGCATAGTATTAAGTTATCCATTGCGAATCCTTCTATAAACAAACAATGGCATAGTTCTGAAAACCTCCAGAAAGAGTATGCTTAAATATACAAAAGTATGTACTGAGGTCGAGTGTGGGAACAAAATGGCATAGTGCAGTGTACCTCCAAAATGCAGAGATACACACAGCAGAAGTGTATATATTACATTTAACCTTTCACTTCAGTATTTTTGCCAGCCTCCGGCAGTGATTAAGTTTTCCTACCTTTCAAATAACACTCCTATGAACAGATTCAACCTGATTCCACAACAGAAAGTCAAAATTTTAAGAAGTTTTCTGGTAAAAGTTTTGAACATTTAATATTTTAATTCAAGGAACCTGTTGGATACTAGAACTGAAATGAAGTTCCTTTCTTATCAGCAAAACTGGTCATATTTCGCCTACGTCCGTTTGTACGGATACGTGGCATCCATCCGCAGGCACTCTTCCGTGGATAGGAATGGTAATGTAGCGCTTAAATCCTTTGTCAAAGTAACATCCAGCCATTTGCCTGGTGAATTTGAGTCAATCCTGCAAAAGGCTAAGCCAGAATCGTGAAGATCGAACCTGCAATTTGTCGCCTTTTTGAGTTATGTCAAATTTGTGCCTTCAACAACGTGATTGCAAAGAGATTTTATAGAAATATTCGTCACTGGTTAAAACTGTCTGGTACAGCATTAATAATATGTTGTGTAAATGCTATTTGAGGTCAGCCAGAGACTATATATCAGTTTTTCAGTACAAGCCTCTACGCTGTAGAGGCACTTAATGTGCACCAAATAATTTCGTAATTTTCTTTGAATCTATTATTGAGTACCTATTTTTATAAAATGTTTGATTCAGTAGAACACGTTTGTTGGAATAACACACGTACGATAATAAACTGCCAGCACCCGAATTGCAAAACAATCAAAATAACAACTGATTGCAAACACTTTATAGTATTTGAAACAGATTGCAAACTAGTTTCTGGATAAAGTGAATAACAAATACATTTTTTATAGACAACAAAGTTTATTGGTATTCAAATATACAAATTGGAAATATTTCAACATTGTTGATATAGTATAATAGAGTAATGATTAGTATGAAAATTGTATACGGATTATAATGTAAATTACCAGGTTGATTTCTTCATTCTTCCCTATATGAGACCCTTTTTTTGAAAGCAATAGAGCGTTTACTTTCTGGGAGGCAAGTGTTAGTATAGTATTATTTCCTTTGCCAATAGAGCTTGAACTTTAGCAAGTACTGCTTTTGCTGATTCATACTGAAATGAGCACATCAGTTTCCCACCAGTGCACTGGCATGGAATGACTTGAAGAAATTGGCAAGAACCTTGGAGCGCCCTACTGCAGAAATCAGCAGCGCATTCCTTCGCGGGCAATGCTGGAAAGAATCAATCAATAATAATAATAATAATAATAATATCCTTATTAGAGTGCTATGAACAGTACAATACCAATATAGCACTACAACATAAGGATACATATTGGCTCCACATGTAAGTAAAGAACTGGATACAAAATAACAAAGAATATGATACCAACTATCAAGTCAGAGTTGTTGAAGAAAGAGAAAAAAGGATAACATAACTACAATACATAGTTAAATTATTTAATGCAAGTGCTCATTGAATACACATTATCGTATAAATGCAGAACAAAATTACAAATGTGGAGGTAATTTACTATTCATTATAATGACGAATTATTCAATTTAAAAGTACGGCACCTTTGTCTAATGTTGTTACCAGTTTGTGCTTTCCAATGTTGTACAAGGGTATAGCAAAACTGAGTTTTTCTTTGAAATAAGTGCTTTGAGTTTTGTTATCCAAAATCTTGGCTAGTATTTTTTTGTCTATGTGTTTTCTTCGTTGCTCCAAAGTTTCAAGTTTGAGGATGTCACACCACTAGCTGTAGTCATATGAACAATATGGCAAATTGACTTTGTAACATAGGAGTCTAATAAAAATTTTTTGTACAGATTCAATAGTGTTATTGCTGTTTTGTCACGTCATTCCACACCGACGTAGCATATTCTAATTTTGCTCTTACAAGAGTTTTCTACAGTGTTAGATACATCTCAATATTGGCAAATTCTTACCATTGGTTAAAAATATATCCTATTAATTTTCTAACCTCACCTATAATTCTTCTGATGTGATTATTAAATTTAAGTTTCTAATCAAAATAAATACCAAGATCCTTGAAATAGTGTATACCTTCAGAACGTACATTTCGTTTATTTTATAGTAACTGCCGTAGTATTGCGTCTTATTAGTGTAGTTAATGAATTTAGTTTTGATAGCATTTACCCCGATTTTATTGTTACTACACCATACAGTTATACCGTTGAGACCATCTTGCAATAATTGGATGTCACTATAGTTATTTTCTTCTCTATTGTGAACGACGGGAGAAATGCTGTTTCTTTACGTTAGGTATTCTGACTACGACCTGAATTTAGGAAGACCTTTTACCATGTGAACGGCTTCCTCCAGGTCCACAAAGAATACCTGGGACATCTGTGAAACAGGCGATTACTGAAACGTTGAAATATTAGCGAGAGGTTTTACATAATGTCGTTCTTCGAAGACAATTTAGTGTAAAATATCGGTGAGAAATATGTGGTGAACTCTGAGAGTTCATTATGGGCGTTAACTTTGAATGTCAGATGGTAGAGGCTAAATTTGGGATTTTAATGCAACGAAGCTCAGCTAAACATGAGAACTACTTGGATACAAAAGGGTTCTGTTGCCGAGTTAATTGAACGTAACATGATTACATTTTAACACACCACGTTTCTTAATGATGGACAGAATAAACGGGTTTTACCGGAGTTATTAATCTTTGAGCAAATATCATTCGGGAAGTGACATTTAGAAAGTCTAAATTATGCCAGACGCTAGAATTCGCAATATAAAGCAGATCCTCTATTCATACCTGAAATTTAGTTGCAGTTAGATGTTCAATGAATTTCTACAGCCTTTGATTCCGTCACAGCCAGATGATGAAAAATGTTCAGTAAAAAACTATCTTCCTTCTTAGGTTGAAGTTTTGGCTGGAGACTTCTTCTATTGTACTGATGCACTGAAGGCCCCTCTATGGATCTGGAGATACTGGAACTCTGTAGGCCCCTCTACGGAACTGAAGATTTTAATAGAAGATTGATCGGCTTTATATAGCGACTCGTACATGTAGTAAATGTGTGTGTGTGGTGTTTGTCTGACTTGGCGGAGACGGTCACTTTAAGTAGGGCGAAAGGTGACGTTCCCATCATAAAGAACATGGTTAATTTGCTCAAAGGTGAATAACATCTTGATTGACGTCATGGATTGCAATATATTTCATCAGCCTTCGTTGTTGCTACTCTGTCCAGTTTTACTGAAACATGGCGGCGGTTTTATTTCCATTTCACCGAACAAATTACAAGAAAAATATAAAAATATACTAAAACCTAATTTTTTCCTATTATTTTGAATTTTATGAATAAAGTTAATTTTTCCCTCTACTAGGGTCTATCACACTACTCAGAGGTAGGTATAAGAAAATTTTAATGCGATATTGTAATGTATTGGATTAAAATTTTCTTATCAATAAAATTCAAAATTATACCTAAAATTTAAATTTGCAATGGTTTGAAACCTTAAAACTAACAGAATAAAATACAAGTAAGAATTACAAACAAAATACAAAATACAAAATATATACACAACAATACTTGTCACTTCGTCATTTGTGTCGAAAATTATTCATTCAAATGTTCTTTAAATGTCTATAAAATGTCTTTTTTTTTTTGCCTTTTCTTTGTACACTCACACAAATCAATGAATTAAAACACATATATGAAACAAAATGGTAAAAAAAAACAAAGTTCGGTTAAAAGTTGGCAGAAAGTTTATAAAGTTTCACTTGATAATGACATTGGCGTTCGTGGTTGTATGTCACTGGTTGAAGCGTGCGTTATCAGAAATTGTTTTTGCTTAGGTATGCGAAGGCAGACTGTCTGGTCTATGCATACGACACTATTCTGTTTGACAAGGTTAGTGTACTCGTACAACACCTGTGAAGCGGTTCGAGGGTGCAAGAGTTTTGTTTCGGTCACACAGAAATATAGTATGCAGTGTTCGAAAGTGGAAAGTTTTAATGAAATGTGTCAGTAATTTGTGTTTGACATCACTTCGAAAATGCGAAGAAGGTTCTGTTCCTCGGAAGGAATACGGAAAATTTTGTCTTGCGAAGTATTGATAGTGTCCAAATTCAAATATCACTGGTGAATTGTGAAAGTTTTACAAGGTTCGAAGTTCGAAAAAAAAGTGAAAGTTCGCACTAGTTGGAAGTTCGTATTGTTCTAGAAAATTTCGGAACAAAATATCGTGGTGTAGTGACATAGGTTGCAGTTCAAATTCAAGTCTGGAAGGTCGGTAAGTATTACACTGTTATCATTTCACTGTTCACTATGTAATCATAATGTTTGTTAAATATCAACGTAAAATGAGCGCAATATTCAGAAGAAAACCGAAGAGAGAATGTTGTAAAGTCATTTTCACAGTCATATAAATCACTGGAAGAAAGTATCGAAAAATATTGTTCGAAATGTCCAAAATTATTTACTATCACTGATTGAAGGTAGAAGTTATGAAGCTTTGAATTTTATACACTTGTTGTACACTTTAGTCAAAACAAATCACTGAAGCTTATGGGGAATAATATGATGTTAAGCACTGGGTCAAAACTGGGGATTCACTTTTGGGTCACTGGGATTCATTGATGTCAGTCTAGACGGTCTGGTAGAATTTTGAAGAATCTAGTAGAATTTTGAAGGTCTGCTCGAAAAAAAAATGGTGAATTTCACTGTTGTACTACGTTGGCTGGATTGATCGAAGATCGAATGTTGAAATCTGTGTTGATTGAAGTTCCAAAATGTTGATTGTAGTCTGAAATTCTGCGGTGAAGTTGATTCTGGTAGAAGTAGTCTGGTGTTGCCAAAGGTTCGTTGAATCTTGCTGATGGTGGATTAGATAACTGATGTCCCATTTTTGAAAATAGCGTCAAGCTCTTAATTTTGTTTGGTTTGAATTTCGTAATGCCGGATTCTGGATTAATTTTACTGGTTGTTGCTGGCTTTGTTTGGCTTTTGTGTGATTTGCGTTATGGCTGTATTCTAAATGCAAAGTGATTTTAAATTAAAGTACCTGATGGGCATTCGAAAAGCAAAACTGAAGGAGAAAGATGATAGAAAAGTGAAGTTAAAACTAAAGTACTATATTGCAAGAAATTTTAAAATTTGACTGATTGAACTGAGTGCAAATTATGTACGTAATGTCAATATCAGCTTCTAAAATTTGAAATGGAAACAATTCCTTTTAATAGGTTTAAATGCGGTTATAAGAGTAAATGCGGTTATATGGATTATTTTGGTTATATATTGGAATTAATAAAGTGAGTAAACTATA
The DNA here is from genome assembly GCA_022664845.1 of Lepisma saccharinum. Lineage (NCBI taxonomy): Eukaryota > Metazoa > Arthropoda > Insecta > Zygentoma > Lepismatidae > Lepisma > Lepisma saccharinum. The sequence goes on from JAGDQP010000211.1 coordinate 24,887, forward strand.
TGGCGTTTACTGCAAGTTATAGTAACTATAATAAAAATCTAAGATTATAAATGAAAAAATGACTGAACAAATATAAAAAATTAAAATAAAGAAGAAGACGTATGAATATAGGATCTTATTGTTATGCGTCTGTCATAGCATAAGACTAACTAACAAAATCTAAAACTAATTTTGAAACATGCGTTTCATTTGGTTAAAATCGGTAATATTTCTCCAAGGATCAAATCCTGGTGATTCAATATCAAATATTTGAATCTGAAATACAAGTCGTAGTTGTAATTGGGAATAAATAATGTGGGTTGCATATGTAAAGGATCGATGTTATTTTTGCATTGATGTTAAACGCAACTGGCATGCATTGATGGTAAAATATAAGAACTAAAAGTTTGAATTAAAATCGTTAAAATGTTGCGAGAAGAATTATAAACGTTCGAAGTTATAAGAATTAAAGGTAGTTAAAGGTCAAATTAAGATTGTCACGAAGTTAAAGTTTCTGAGTGAAGATATCGAAGACGATACAAAAATTATTTATCCTCTGTTTCTCTTTGAAAGAGAAATTCATAACGAAAGTAAAATAAAAGAATACACCAATTATGAGATTTGTCCGCTTATTAATTAAAATGAGAATAATTTCAATTTCTAACAAAAGAAAGAATCGGCTACTATTCGGGCAACTTCCGATCGAGAAAAGCACAATCGGTCTGGTCCTAGCACAATATTTCGGTGACCAGTGCCTAAAGCATTTAAACGGCGACCATAATGAAATATGCACCAGGTAGTCATTGGCTTATTTTATTTGAAAAACTACTAGGCTACTTATTGTAATTTTCCAGGGGTTGTTGGTTGCTTGTAGCATAAAATTCTAGGATTCAATCTTAGTACGAAATTTATTATTATTATTATTATTATTATTATTATTATTATTATTATTTAGTATTTATTATCATTATATACAATATCTGCAGTATATACACTATGTACAATATCATAATTATTAGTATAAGAATTAAAGAAAACGGACGGTTGAAATTTGTAGGAGAAAATCATAAGAACGCAGGTGAACCAAAAGGTGGTTTATCATTGCACTTTGCTAAACTAGGCTAATTTGCTACGGACACTGGGAGTGTATTATTACGACTCGTTACACAGTTTCGTCTTTCGCGCATAACACTAGTAAAACTTGTGGCATGAAATTATTTGCGGTATTCAAAATATTGCATTAATTGGTAAAAGAAGAATATGTGAACATTATTATTTATATTTATTATAAGAAGAGAGGATTTTAATAGTGAGAAAGGAAGAAAACATTGCGGTAATCGACATGGACTTGTTGTCAAGCGGATTTAAACATACTCGAGTCAAGATACTACGAGAATGCAAGGGAAAGAAGGAGTTAGTGGGTGGGTTGGTCAACTAAAACAATTACGTCATACAAGATTATCTTTGCATGAGAGAGATGATGGCTGTAGTCCGTTCGCACACAACGAAACAAATCACTTTTGCGATGCTAAGGGAACAAAATGAAGATGTCGGAATCTCGTCCAACAATAGTCCTATTTTAAAATGGTGGTTTGAGAATTTTAATAGGGATTTACTTTCCCTGAAGTATAGAGTAAAAAATGTTAGATAAATTCTTCGCGTACGAAGTTTTCCTAATTTAATGAAGAATTGCCATTTTTATCGTTAATGCTGGGATAGTACTTTAAGAAAATAAAATGGAATTGTACCGAAATTCTGCGCATTTTGCCTATAACATAGCATATTGGAAGAATTAAAATTGATATCTAGCAATGAATTAAGTATCAAGACGTTGCTTTGAAAAAAAGGATTACAGGACTTCACTATATTTTTCTAAAAGTATTAAAAGTAGGGTTGTGAAACAAAATGAGTGTTTCTTTAGGAAAAAGATGTGTGATATACTTCACGTTCAGAATATTTGTATCATTGAAATTCTAAAAGAAAATGTAGCTAAAATGTAAAAGAAGTGTGAAAATTTTGTTAAAAAATAGGTTCAAAATTTGATGGGTTTTACGGGATAAAAGATAATATTATTGTCATGCTGAATAAATGATGGAATATTTCACGATCTTGTTGTACAAAATTACTTAAAATTTCACGTTCGGTAAAACATTTTTCCGGATTTTGCTCTATCGAACGGAATATTAGCAATGTCAATATTTGATTTTAATTCTACGCATGCACTGTCATGTTTTGTCTAGATCTTACAGACGTGGCACAAAATATGATGTTAAATTTTAAACATGACTACAATTTCATTCTTTAATTATTTTATTTTTCATAGGAAATTATTATTAATGGTATCATTTATCAATGGTATCATTTATATTGCAATATTATTTCTTTGAATTCAAAGTTTCACGTGATATATTTTTATTTTTCATAAATTCGGCCTATAATTCATAAATTGATCTTAAACATAGAATAGATTTAATTTCCTATTTTTGCCGTTTAGATGTTGTTATATTAATTCGTCGAATATCTTACATACTAAATTCACTCCACACGCTTAGCGATATGGGATTTCCTAAAACTAAATGCACAAAACTATTTTCAATAGTTTTTACCTTACATACTAAAATCGTCGTTGAATATTTGGGTGCCTAAGAATGAAATCGAACATAAATCGCATTGTCTCAAACATATAACGTTACGTGTTGTCGCTTAGCGGTTTTATTTCAGTTTGTAGCGTTATGGTTGCATCTTCCTGTAACTTAAAAAAATAACTGGGTTCTCCACATTGTATCTATGTACGGTGGATGTATACCCCAACCATTTAGACAGGAGTAGGAAAATAGAAATGCCTTTCCCCTAAACTAAAACTAGTATAGGACTTTTCCATATGAATAGATTATATTCGCCCCCCTCACAAATCGATTTTTATTAAGTTCCAATGTTCTTGACAATCTGATTTATGTCAGGAATGTACTTTACATAGCAAAATTTTGAGATCCGGTTAATTTTATTTTGAAATCGGCTTTGCGCACGGTTCCAAAATATTGCATAAAGCATTGTTTCAAATGTTGCACACAGATTAAATGAAAATATATTTAAATTTTTACTGATATTTCGAATTAAAATTTAGAGGTTGAATTTTGGCTAAAATTTATTGTTTGTTGTGATTAATTTGATAATTGAGCAAAATTTGGTATAGTTTCGAATTAAATAAATTGGTAGGACAATCACAATCTCTAAAAAGATGTCATTGTATCGCTTGATACAAATAATACGTTTAGGTTTCTAATGGCGCGTCTCCATTTTCAGTTTCTCTTACATTTAAATCGCGCTGTACCATACTCTATTGGACTTTCTCTATTTGGCGCTTTGCTACCATTGTTAGAGCCTATAAGAACAAAAGTGAACGATACATGCAATTCGCATGTCAGAAATTCCTCGAATTTCGACGTATTGACGTAATAGAGTTGCTGTTTAAAGAATATGTCCAGACAAAATTTATTTTGCACTTGAAAATTTGCTTCGAGAGCAAAACACGGAGTTTGCATTTCCATGCTCTGGATTTGAAAGTCTTGGGTTCGAAAACCTAAGTGAAGTATAGCGTTGTTTTATATGCTTTTCTTCCACTATGGGAATGCTCTGTAGATGCGGAAGACATACGTGCTTCTCGTCGAGCAAAGCATATCTGCTTTCTTTCCGTTGTATATGTATGTGTATGTTGAAGTTGTGTGAACGTGCTTTCGTTCTGCGTGATGTTATTGCTTTCACATACACATTGGATAACACATTAACATTGCTATCCCTAGGTTCCGCGTTTGAATCTGGGATAATCCCTACATTGCCCGTAGAATTATTCATTGTTTAGAACATAACGGGTTCTTTGGTTTTTGAGAAAAAAAGAATGTTGCTACAAAATTACGATGAACTTTATAGTTCGGTCTTGGAGTTCAATTTTAAATTGGAAGTTGTATCCAACTTCTGACATAGCAGCGGTCAAAAGGTTTATTGCATTGTTTTGTACTAAAGAACAAAACTCGGAAAATTTCCAGTAGACTGTTATTATCTCAGAACACTTTTGCAATGATTTACGAAAAAGTTCTTCATTTTCTGACGAAAAAATTAAATTTCCGAAATCTTTCGGAATTTGAGACCGTATGTGTAGTGTTGTTAAATCTGCAGCAAGTGTAGCTGTTCTTTTCCTCCAAAATTGCATTTTGTCCAATTTTAAAGCGAAATTTACAAAACAAAATGGGTTAAAATTTTGAAAAGCTGGGAAACATACCGTATTCGAACTTGGTTCGAAGTTGGCGACCTATCACCATGTGAACGACGGGAGAAATGCTGTTTCTTTACGTTAGGTATTCTGACTACGACCTGAATTTAGGAAGACCTTTTACCATGTGAACGGCTTCCTCCAGGTCCACAAAGAATACCTGGGACATCTGTGAAACAGGCGATTACTGAAACGTTGAAATATTAGCGAGAGGTTTTACATAATGTCGTTCTTCGAAGACAATTTAGTGTAAAATATCGGTGAGAAATATGTGGTGAACTCTGAGAGTTCATTATGGGCGTTAACTTTGAATGTCAGATGGTAGAGGCTAAATTTGGGATTTTAATGCAACGAAGCTCAGCTAAACATGAGAACTACTTGGATACAAAAGGGTTCTGTTGCCGAGTTAATTGAACGTAACATGATTACATTTTAACACACCACGTTTCTTAATGATGGACAGAATAAACGGGTTTTACCGGAGTTATTAATCTTTGAGCAAATATCATTCGGGAAGTGACATTTAGAAAGTCTAAATTATGCCAGACGCTAGAATTCGCAATATAAAGCAGATCCTCTATTCATACCTGAAATTTAGTTGCAGTTAGATGTTCAATGAATTTCTACAGCCTTTGATTCCGTCACAGCCAGATGATGAAAAATGTTCAGTAAAAAACTATCTTCCTTCTTAGGTTGAAGTTTTGGCTGGAGACTTCTTCTATTGTACTGATGCACTGAAGGCCCCTCTATGGATCTGGAGATACTGGAACTCTGTAGGCCCCTCTACGGAACTGAAGATTTTAATAGAAGATTGATCGGCTTTATATAGCGACTCGTACATGTAGTAAATGTGTGTGTGTGGTGTTTGTCTGACTTGGCGGAGACGGTCACTTTAAGTAGGGCGAAAGGTGACGTTCCCATCATAAAGAACATGGTTAATTTGCTCAAAGGTGAATAACATCTTGATTGACGTCATGGATTGCAATATATTTCATCAGCCTTCGTTGTTGCTACTCTGTCCAGTTTTACTGAAACATGGCGGCGGTTTTATTTCCATTTCACCGAACAAATTACAAGAAAAATATAAAAATATACTAAAACCTATTTTTTTCCTATTATTTTGAATTTTATGAATAAAGTTAATTTTTCCCTCTACTAGGGTCTATCACACTATAAAGCTATAGATCGTCAGCATATAATAACAGTTTGGAGTGTTTTACAACTTCAGAAATACCATACATAACTTTGTTGATGATAATAATAATAATAATTTTAACGAACTAACTCTATGGCTTATGGAATTCGCAAATTCATCGCCTCAGTAACAAACGTTCGCCATTAGATTCTATCCTGGGTAACAGCAAGCCAGTTTTCATCACGAACATCTATTTCTCGAAGATCGCTTCTAATATTGTCCTCCCAACGACGTCTCGGTCTTCCCAATGGTATCCGGCCTTTCAACCAGGGTAGAATATAATCTTCGCTTTCCCCCATCCGAGCTACATGGTCTGCCCACCTTAGTCGTCGCGATTTCGTTACGTTTACAAAATTTGGTGAATCGTACAGTCCGTGGAATTCTTTATTATGTAGTCTCCTCCATTGTCCTTCTTTATTTATTTCTTTATTTATCTAGTCATCTCTTCCGGTTTCAGCCCGTATATCTTTCTTAAAACCTTATTTTCAAACACTCGTAATTTATTTTCATCTTCTAGGGTCGTACTCCAACTTTCGCAACCGTAAAGTACTGCCGGCAGAATAACCGTTCTGTATATTTTCAATTTCAATTTCCTTGATATTAATCGCGATGTTAGAAATTTTTGGAAGAATAGAAACATGCGTTGCCCGATACTAAGCGACTTTTATTTCTTCTTGGCCTCATTTTTTGCTTGTTACGTATTCTCCCAAGTATTTTAATTTGTTTACTTTCTTATGACCAGATCCCTAATTATTATGTTTTTATTTCCTCCATTCCCTGTGTTTCGGCTTGTTATCATGCATTTTGTTTCTTCTATGTTTACCTGTAGGCCTATCTCATCGCACGCTTCTACTAAAACATCGGTGTTGCTTTGTAGTGCATCTATATCGTCCCATATTAAATCTACATCATCCGCGTATACAAACAGTTAATTCAAATCATTCAATGATAGCCCCGTTTTGTCCCCTTTAATTTTTAAAATCGCATATTCTAACGCAACGTTAAAAAGTAGTGGTGACAAGGCATCGCCTTGTTTCAATCCGTTGCAAATCTTGAAACTATATGGCATATTATTACCTATCCGTACTCTGCTTATGGGGTCGCTGAGACACATCTTCACGAATTGAACTTTTTTTTTTCGGAATTCCAAATCGTATGAGGATACTGTATAACTTTTCTCTTTTGCTATAATCATATGCTTTCTTAAAATCAGTGTATAAGTGAAGAGTCCCATTGAATTCCCATTTCCTCTCTAAAATTTGTCTCAAGGCAAAAATCTGGTCCAACGTGGATCTTTTACTTCCAAATAAACGTTGGTGATCTCCAATTATTTCATTTACGTATACACCTAGCCTTGTTAAGAGAATATTACTTAATACTTTGTAACAGGTTAGAAGTAAGGAGATTCCACGGTAATTATTACCCTCCTATTTATCGCCTTTTTTGTAAATCGGAACTATTATTGGAGTTTTCAATTCTTTTGGGAGATTCTTCTTTCTGCATATAGCACTTGTCAATGTATGTAGTTTCTAGATTAGTGTCGTTCCTCCTGCTTTAATTAATTCGGCTGGAATATTGTATATTCCCGGTAATTTGAAAATTTTGAATTTCTTTTCTGTTTGTGTAGGTACAATAGCGACATTCGCAAGGGTAAAACACGAAATAAAATGAAAATTGTGTCGGTATGGTTAGCAAAAGAACTCTAAACTACGTGCGTACCTATTTCCAAATTCTATTCCGCGACTGAAACTAGACCAAAGGGCCCTGGGTATTTTGATTCAGTAGTACAGGCCCATCAAAATCAACCATTAGGAGACACAAATCGAGTCTATTGAAATAATATAAAATATGAATATATTGTCTGTAATTGAGTACTTGACTCCTTGCATCTAAATGCAGACGATTAAAAAAAACTTGTACATGGTACAGCTGCAATTGAATCGGTAGTTGGAAGAAGGCAATAAACGCAAAACAAAAATGAAAATCTAGTTGATGCTGAATTTCATATCTGGAAAGAATCCCACATTTATGCAATGTATAAGCAAAGCAAAAGACCATAAAAAAACCTCAGAAGAACTGGTTCACAATAGGGATGATCAAATATAGTGTAGCAGTTATTTTCACTGATACTTTGGCTAAATTTATATCGTAATGACCAGCGTGTGTAGCTAAACACGTGGACATTACATAAACAATAACACACAAGTTTATAGGACAAACATGTGGTTATGCAAGTAAGCAGATAATACATACACATTGGAGCAGACGACGATCAACTCCTCAAACTAGCACCAGATGGATCGAATAACGGAAGACAGAGGGAGCTGGAGTCAAGTAGGAGAAACAAGAGGAACCACCCCTACATTCACCTTTAAAAAGGACCTGCACAGAGCAAGAGCCATCACTCATTTCCCCTGGGTGGTCAGCTCCTCTCCTTCAACCATTCGCAGTTTGCTAAGGAACTGGAACATCCTAGTACGTAGTTCGCTAAGGAACTGGTACTATCCCGCACAGGTAGTTCGCTAAGGAACTGGTGTGCATTCTACTTTCCAGGATCTCTAACTGATCACTATTAGATAAGGCATCTTTAATCATTTGTAATCAGATAACTGTAAACTGTGTTCTTCGGGACGGTAATTTTGTTAACTTTGTTCTTGTATGTAAATAAAGGGTTGAGGGCTATAAACCAATCCCGTATATCTTTGCTTCTACCTAATCAAAACTGAAAGGAACATTACGATATCACTTCTACCACCGTAAAAGATATCAGTTACTGGCTTAACTACTATTATTCACCACTCCTAAAGCATTATTTTTAAGTGTAAAAATGAATAGAAACCCTAAAATTCTACTTACATCCTCTCGACTTTTGTTTTATAACCCCAAAACTGAAACTCCTTGCAGAATCACTGTACTGGTCGAGATTTATAGTGTTATATTTATTTACTTTGCATGGTTGAAAACATCCAACAACAAAATTCTGGCAAACTGATGGAGATGAACACCCACTAGATTTACGAAATACTGCGCCCAAGCTGGGCACAGTCATTTATATTGAATCCGTGCCGCCCGCCATAAACTAACTCATTTATATCTAAATGGCGCACTGCAAATACTTCCAGCCCGTTATGCATAGGGACAAATTCCCCGAGAGTGACGCAAGAACTCTACTCACAAAAAAGTTATATCCATTTTGAGAGTGACTTTGTTTGTGTCACTCTTGGGGAAGAGAGAATACTAAGTGTCTTAGTTTTATTAATTTTATTACAAAGGAAACAATTCCGCCATAATGACACAACGAAAGTCACTCGCAAAATGGATATTACTTATTTTGTGAGTAGAATTATTGCATCACTCTTCCCTTTACCTCGAAGTGGTTCTTGCACTCATAATTACATACAATAATTTACCGACAGTTATAATACAAATTAATCTACCATGTTCTGGCCTTAGACCATAATTTTACTGCACACATAACAGACTACAGGTAAATAAGGTAGTATAAAGTGGTATTTTGCATGGCTTTTTCATAGTTGGGCACTGCTTTTTCACAATTGAGAATAAATAGCTCGCATTTAGATACATGTTTCTAAACTGCTATTCTAAACTGCTATACTGTATATTTCCATATGATAAATACTCCTATCACTGTTACGGGAAAATAGGAGTTCTGCCCATTTCTAAAGCGAAATATCTGTTAGTTGGGAGACAGAAACAAATCTGGATGTATTACATACTTCAATCTTTAGAGTTAATTCTGGATTAACTTATTGTAAATAACTTCAATTTGAAAGTTTTTTCTCTAGTCATTTCTTGCATACTAACGTCTCACCACTTACAATCGTGCAGACATTTTTTACATCAGTGAAAGAAGGAAATAGATCCACCATTTTTTCTTTAATTTTACACGAAGAGATACAATAAATTTGAAATTAGGGAGCAGTACAGAATAATCAAAAGAATGTTCCAAATATTCAGTAAAAAAATGTGTTATTTCAATAAATAAGAAAAGTATTATACAGTTTTGGTTACTTTATCACGAAACTGATCTTGGATTTATTTACTTCTTTCAACCAACGATTCAATTATTTTTCTATATAGCCTCTATGGGAATTTAAGAGACCAATACTTTTTTATTTCTTCCCGTAAAGATGCTAACGAGATAATCCGTCTTAAAATTTATTTTGATAATTAGTTTAGCTCAGAACGGCATATGCTGCACTACAGTCAATAAATTATATCGTAGTAACTAATTATCATAAATAAATCATTCTTTTTATATGTTAGGCATGTGTATGAAGTTTATGATTGAACATAATTGTTCCATGTCGCTTTTGGAAACTTGAACATAAATTCTGACAACTTTGAAGAGAAAAATCAGAAATTATGACGTTTGTATTTGTTATTTACTTTCTCACGTAACTGAATACTTACCTCTTGTTTACAACTTTCAATAACCACTTCCACGTACTTTATCAAACAATTAAGGACGTTGTGATTGTTGCTTTCACCGTAATACCAATATAAAAGTGGATGTTTTCCTAACGTATACCATATTTCAATACAATTTTCTCTAAGAAATACATTCTTAGAGAAACGTAGCAATTTTCATTATCAGCCAAGCGTTGTATTATTTTTTTCCGATAATGTTTCGTTTCTCGATGCAATTCGGCAACTAATGAATTTGACAGGAGAAGAGGAATTATCGATAAATGTAGAAGCCTGTCTCTCTAGAAGTCTCTTGCGGACGTATGTTCTTCGCTGTAACATCTTAATCAATGACTGTTCCATAATTAAACTTGGTAAGCTTTAAGGTCAAATTAATATCTCCACTATACTGATAAATCATTTTCATTTCGACAATGTGTGATTTTCATGCTACATATCTGAAAAAATGTTATCCAAGTATGGTCGAATTTCAAAATAAACAATCACAAGATTTAATCATAAAACCTTAACAAACGTATTGGTCGATAATAAAACTTATTCAACCTTGATAAGACAAAAGTGTGATGAAAATTCAGCTGTAGTGAAAATTCAATATTTTGAAAATGTATTAATTCTTTAGAAAATGGCGCCCAGATATAGTGACATTTTCAACAATAACAACTTTCAATGAAATTAACAATAGCTACTTAATTACAGTAAAAGTAGTTACTCAAAATTGTAAGAAACAATGACGTACCTTCTTACGCTTCAGAGTGAAATATTTTCAATAATTAGAATGTTCGATTTGTCCCTCAAAGTTGTCAAAATATGTGTACACTCTGTAAAAACGACATGGGACTCATCTCTGAATATACAACCCAAGTAGCACATCCACGTCGGCCGATATGGGCATATTGGATTTTACGACATCGATCGATATCGTTCAACGACATGTACCCCATATTATATGGCAAACATCTTGGCCAATATCGGTCAACGAAGTCGTTCCACATCGGACATCGACATCAATTATCAGCATTGCTCAATATCGGATATCGACAGCATTCATTATCGGTCATTGAAGTTATGAACATGATGTAATTCTGATTTTCCACTATTTTAAAAAGGAATTCTCCTTTTTATATAGGACTTCCAACATAGACAAAACAACAAGAAATAGTAAAAAAAAACGTTGGAAATTGTAAAACAAAATTACTACTTATGTAAAAAATATATTTTTCTGTAGCTAAAGTTACATTACTTCTTTGTACTAAGCTAAGGGATTGTTAAATTTGTCGACCACTGCTAGTTTGTAAAATAATAATATTTTCGATGGTGTGTTTATGCTAAAATTTGTAGTTCCGCTCCATTATAATAATTTCACGCCTCTTCAGCTTTTAACTTTTTACATATTTTTTTACCAAAAAGTTGAGTACAATGGCCTTGATTACGATGAAACAGCTTCAATTGAAGGAAATGATGTAAAACAAATGTAAATAAATATAACAATAACTTATCCTCCTGCTAAAGGGAATATCTCTTAATAACCACATGGTTTCGAGAAAATACGTTAGTTTCTACCATACAAACGAAACAAAAGTGTAAAATATTTCATAGTTCTGGCGGTGTACGATAACCAGCATAATAAATATTACTATAAATATTGTTGGTTTCTCTATGTGCTTAGTGATTAGAGAATTATTGGCCAGAACAGAATCAACTTTAACATTTTATTTGTTTATGTCCTTCCGTTATTTCTGCATTTTAACATGTTTCAACATGTTGAACACCAAACAAAACTGAACGGAAGTTTACAATAACATGAAATTTTATATTTTATCACTAAAGCTATATACCTTCGATTGAATAAACATCGGTTTGCCCATATGGACCGCCATTGATCAAAATATATATCAATTATCGACATGGATGGATATGGTTCCATGACGAATGAATTAATTTTTAATTCAATTTATTTATTATGAACAAAAGTTTTGTAGAAAATCGATTTATTCTTTGCAAAATACTTACTATAGTTTTAGAAAATAGGTAAATTATTGATAGCGATAATCGATGTCGATCCTACATCGATCGACGTGGGCTGATGCAGTGCCGCTCTCCTGCATGGGCTCCATGAGCAGGCAACGTGCATGTACTACTGGGGAAACTATATACAAATCATTGAATAGTAAAACTACTTCCTTATATTAGCTGCTAAGACATAATTTGTTAAATATATTACAGCATACTACATTTCGAGCTTCAATCGTTATCGATAATGAATTTTAAGAAAACTCTCGTTACATTTTGCCCTATTTTGAAAATAAAAATCGAGTTTCTTAAATTTCTATATAGAGCTCACAGAAGGATAATTACTAAAATCTTTGATTCAACCAGTAGATTCATTTTGTAATTCATAATGTAAAATACATTTCATTGAATTTAATAATTTCAGTCCTAATATAGAATCGAACCGTACGTGGGGTTTATTTTTTTATTTTATTTCTTGAATGAAGCGCTCGTGTGAGGACTCCTATCAAGAGTAGTCATATTTGTTAAACATGAGATTTATTTCGCAAGGAGCCCCTTATCGATTTGAAATACATGAATGCCACTAGAAAAGAACGTTGATCTCTATTGTTTGACGACACTGAGCTAAGATCAAAACTAAAGGGCCTTTTTAACAACATATCATGCACGAATATAGCATGTATAATACGTCTGCTACAACCAAATCTGTACTTAATGTTCAGGTAAGCACAATGCTAATTCCGAACCTTTAAAACAGCCTCCTGTAAAATCAATAAAATGGACAAAGAACTTTTCTTTCTGCTGTCTTCAAAGAGGATTCGACTCACTGCTAGAGATACTTTGTATTCTAACATGCGATTTGAGTGCTTTTGTAGTCACTTCTAAACGGCTCTTTCAGTCTATATCTATATTTCTAACTGTGGCATAAGACTAACAATTGTCCGTGCACATTTGTAAGTGTTACCATAATAGAAAGATATCTGAGTCCCTTTTGACGCCATATTGTAACGTTATACGGAGATGATTTCTTGCGTACTAAATCCCATATGCATGTGCACAAAAGCAGCATACTAATTTACTTGACCACTTCGTTACCTTACAACCATGATCGTCAGTATAAAATCCCGTCATTTTGGATGTGACGTTCAGATATTGCCCTAAACAATAACTACCAAAAGCAACTGGAGACGAAGTTTGGGCGTTACCACTTTTAAGTCCGATTCTGGGATCTTTTGCAGGTAAGGCTATTTAATATATATGACTATAATAAACCAAGGAATAGACTTGGTTTGGCTACATTTATCTACACATTGGTACTTGAAACAAAATTGCGTTTTGTTTAAACATTTATTGTTTCTTTTCCCAGAACTTGCTCATATTTAGTAGTAACAATAATTTTATACAAAGCAAGTGCAAATTCAAGAAAACCATTTTCAAATATATTTGTTCAAGTTGATATTTTACATGTATGGAATTTGAAAAGTCGTGTAGATACTGTCGCTGTCCTACTTTTATTCAACTTAACATTTTTTATTTGTAAATAACATATTATTTATACAGTATTAAACTTAGGTTTAACCTCTTGGGTTGAGCTTAATGCCACCATGGTGGCGACAATACAACACGAAAAATCAGCTTCATATTGCAGTTCTGAAGAATATATCAGATCTGTAAAAAAAAGTTCATAACCGTTAAGTACAAGTAAAATTTTAAAAAAAGAATAAAATAAAACATCAAAATAATATATAATCTATTTTGTTCACTAACTAAAATCTTGCGTTATATCGCCTGAATAATTGAACGGAATAACTGTCGAAGATCGCTGAGAAAGTGTGTAAGTACGAAAAGAAATGAAAAATTTATTTTCTTTGGTTAAAATGTGTGAGATGTGCTAAATAAGATACTAAAATTTATTAGTACCACAAGATTTCTAAACGGGGTCATTGTTTTAAGCGCCTGCTTGTGTTCTATTGGAAGGATCTATGTGAAAATACTATGTCCAAGACATTGCTCAATAACTTCAAATACTTTGTTATTATTATACAAGAAATAAAACAATGCTCTGTAGCGTGTAAATTTCTTTCTGTAACATTATGTAAAATATTATGAAATATTTTATGTAATTTGTAATATTTATCAAATCAAAAGCGCTAATAAGTTCTAAGGAGACATTGGAAATGTGTGAAAATACATTTAGAATTCAAGTTTATATTCAATAGAATGTATTACTCTGAACAATTCTGGATAGCAGCTTTCGTGGATTTTTAAAATTAATTTTAACCTTGATTTATTTACGTGATGAATGTTGAAGTTACAATAAACAGAGAGCTTTAATAACTCTTAGATTCGCAAGTGGGACATTATCCAAGAGTATAAAATTAAGTAGTAGTTGATGTCGTTGAAATGCTTCTACCTGTCTTAAATATCAAATAGTATTACCAATCATTCGTATGTTTCAAATTCTCCCCACTATCAGCATCAGATATCAATTTGAAATTTGAGATCATTTCTGTCATGATTTTCTTTAATTCAAACTTCCAAAATCAGTAACCATCACATGTATCCTTGCCTCCTTCGTCATGAAGACCCTAAGTCCGTCAGATATCGGAGATATGAACTCGTCGTTCAAACTTCTGAGCGACCAGAATGGGAGGTATTGTTGAAGATCTTTATTCATGGTCCAATCCCTGCATTCTCCTTATGTGACTCAGGTGGAACCTGGAAATCCCCAGTCAGAACAGCTGTCACAAACAGAACTTTAATTGCTGTTAGCAGGGCTCTTATAATCGAAGATACTCAAATTTTAATATATTATGTATTTTGTTGCTCGGTAGGTATTTTAATAAATTGGTAACAAACTTATAGTCCTTAATATTTTAACACAGTGTTTAAATATTTTTAATTTAATTTTGTTCAGACTACCCTTACAGAACGTTCACAGTACTATATAACAATTAACAGTACTAACAGTTTTACAAAGAACAGAATAACACGAGTCACAATATGACGATAGAGATTTTACCTAGTGGAAATTTTACAATATAACAATATCAGAGCAATCTGAAGTGTAGAGACGTCTACTTCTTATTTCCATGATTTAATAATTAATATTTGCGTAAGTGTACTCCTTAGGTGGAATCTTCTGGTATGATAAATTCGACGAGAAATTTTGTTATTCGTGATTATATATCTTCATATTTTAATACCTCATCAAGCAATGATATTTCGATGTTTCTGCAAAGGAAGCGTCTTTCTGTTTTATATTTAAGTAATCACGTCTCTCGAAGCCCTTCAGAAAATTGTATGGAAGCACAGTCTATTCACAGACGTTCGTCGTATTTGCTAGTTTTACAACATCAAGAGTTAAAGAGAGTTGAGAGAGAAAGAAGGAGAGAGAGAAATACATAGCGATGGTGACAGGAAGAGCATCTGTATAAATACAATTAATGCCTAAAGCAACGAAAAGAAATTATCAACTGCAATTGTAGTCAACTACTTGGGGGAAAAAATATACAAAATGAATAGTAACTAGAAAAGCACTACAGCTGATACCGTCTTTCTTGTAGCAATTAAATAGTTGCTTAAAAGGACGTTAAAGCAGCTGCGTGGCAAACATGAAACGATAATGAATGTAGAAAAGAAAGAAAATATAAACAGAACAAATAAAACATTAGCTAAAATCAAAAAGAGGAGAAAATAAAAATCTGGATGAAATATCCAGTTTGATTCATTTGATAAGTATTAGAAGTAAAGATGAAAAACAATGTAGGAAAGGAAATAAAAAGGCCAAAATTATAATTGCAAAGAGACACTCACTAAGAAGAAAAAATGTCATCGGAACAAGAACAAAGGTTATCCAAAATTGATTAGGTGTTTTTTTGTAGAATATTACGTCTTATAGTGTGAATGATGTTGCTTTCTCGAAAGAATGAAAAAAGATGGTTGTAAACAGTCGAAATATTGACGTGGAATAGAAAGAAGAAAATCAGGTGGACAGAAAATACAGAGTAAGGAAGCAATATAAAGAGTGGATAATTGTGTGCTTAAGGACGCAAATGTAATATTAAAAGGAAGGAAAGGAGGAAGATAAAGAAAATGTATCCAACTGTTTATTAACCCTTTTATGGTTCGTGTATTAAGATAAAAAAGAGAAATGTAGTAGGATTAATGCAGCTTTAAGAATTTACTTCATTTGGCAGAACACTAACTATCATGTTATTTAAATTTAAGTAATAATGTTTCGAAAATCACAAAAGAACATTTTAAGCAAAGAAGTACAGTGGATTAGGAAGGTCAAAACAATCGACAATCAACCACAGTTCACAATTTGGTCACAATTGTCTTTGGTAGGACGATAGTGATCATTGCATTAACATTGAAACAGAAAAAGAAAGATTTGACAGTAGTTTTGGAAATTATTTGGAAAGAATGCATAAAATGGAATTGCAAAGGTCTGTGCACTCTTACGATTTACTTTATATTTCCTAACAAAAGTGATTAACCGCAACTTTTATCGCGTGGGTTCACTAGATGTACGGTATAGCAATACAAACTCTGGGGGTGCATTGAGGTTATCTCAATAGCTCAGTGGTTCCGCCGTGGTGCCATTCTCACGACCAGGATTTTCTTTTCTCCAGAACGACTGAAAATCTTGTTTTGTTTTAAGAACCGCAGTGGCATACACAAAATCAACTCTCCCCAAAGCACTAGCTTCCAGAGGCCGACAAGAATTTCGTTGACGTATTTACACTCTATATCACATCGAAATACTGGAATATACCGCATGTTGCAGTTAGGAAAATTTAGATAATTTACCTAGACTAGTTGGTGCTTGGATTGCGGCACGGATCGACCGTACTAAGAAGTTAGGTGAAACGATTTAAGAAGTTATGGAGTGCACTGCATGGAACTGCAGGTGAATAACCACTTTACAAATTCTTAAATAGAAACACAATAGTATAATCTATAGTTACAAATATTTAATCAAATCACCTCAAAGAGACAAGGTTTCTGGAATATTCGAATCAAATCACCACAAGTGAGAAGACAGGATAAAAGTATTTAGATTAGTGTTAGATACTTTGTAAACCAACTTCCCCTTTAAATGAATATATCGTACTAGGAACTGGCTTCCAAAAGTGTATTTTCGGATTCCTATTTCGTCCTTTTTATCTGAATTAGTTTCGTACTCGCCCATCGTTAAAAAGATATTACCATGTCCTGCCGAATAAGAAATAATTAGTTCCTGCAAAAGCACGTACATAACATTAATTTCAACTAATAATTTTACAAAGTATCTCTTTTCAGCTTATATATTGTTAAGTATTCTTAAGCTGTAACATTCGTTTTTACACATCTCGCTAAATTTTACAGATAGTAGTAGCATGTGAATAAACCTTGTTGAAAGATCAAAATGGTCAAACTACGAAGAAAAGAACTGTTTAATAAGTTGATATACAATCATAAGTAAGTTAAGTACCTGCGTAAATGGTCGTAATTGCAGATATTTTCATTCTAAATGAAGTGAGGTTTATGATCAGAAATTGCAAGTTACTGTGCACTTAATTGCGGATGGAAAGTGCACGAGTTACTTTTATCCTTTGACAATTAAATCTCTGTATCCATAGTATGTATGCACCGTTGTTAGTTATTTAGTTGTTCAAGTTAATTGTTCTCATCTTTCGATGTTAATAATGTTTTACAAACAGATAATGAGTCATATATATTTGAATATATGGTGTACAACGAACGGGCTTGGAATTTAACAAAATCGCCAAAGCGTACTGAAATAATTCCTTCATTATACGTTGCATGCATATATGTCTACATAAAATATTAACGATATATTATAAAGTTAGAACAGACCACATAACCACGTAATAAAGTGCGTAGAGGTAAATTAAAGTGAATGCCTGAAGTGCAGAAAGACAAGCAAATGAAAAGGACATTCCAGATTTTAGAATCGATTTATAAACACCGACCAGTAAATCGATCTCGTTAAGCTCGAATATGAAATCCACTTTCTCCCCGCATCTTTTCTTGAAGCATCGACAGGAAATTTTTAAAATAGACAAAGTTTATTAAAATGATAATACCTGGCAGTATTGAAATGATCAAAATGAAAATGAACTTAAATAACGTAACACAAATCTAAAATCAGTCTTTCTTAGAATTTTCATTATAGCGTTAGCGTGAAATCTTACAATGGCAAATAGTAATCAAATGCAAAGAACCAATCTTTTTCAAAGTCACCAGTTTAAATACGGCCTTCTGGAAAGGTTGCCAGGCACAGATAAAAATGATTAAAAAGAAACACGAAAATCTGAAAGCGCAAAATTGAAATTTAATTTTAATTAATAACTTTAGACAACTTTCGGTTCAGGGCGAATGGATGATGATAGAAGAAGAAATGGCGGATTGAAGAAAGTGTGCGGGAAAGAAAGAAACCCATGAAAACCACGCGCAAGGTGTTTGTCCACCACAAACCAACACAGTACAAGCAAGGTTTGAACTGACGACCTGAAGCGCCAGATATGAGCGTTCTAGCCGTTGATCCATAGCGGCCCCGGTAATAACTTAGAGTTGCGTAAGTTGGAGTATGACCTTGGTAGATGAACATAAATTGCGAGTGTTTGAAAATAAGGTTATCAGAAGTATATAGGGGGTCGAAACGGGACAAGTTGAGCGAAGAGAAGATACTAGATAATGAAATACTCTACAGACTGTATAATTCGCCCAATGTTGTAAGATTAGTGAAATCACGACTGCTAAGATGGAAAATACATGTAGTTCGAATAGTAGAAACATGTAGATTATATTTCTTCCTAGTTAAGAATCCGAAGGGAAACGGACCTTTGGTAAGACTGAAACAGCTTTGAAATGTCGAAGTTGTAAGAAAATTTCGAGTCTTAGATATTCATGAAGAAAACTAGCCTTGCGCAGGATAGAATGGAATACCGAAATTTTGTTACTTCCGCGATGAAACTGCGATTTTCGATTTTTTTTAAATTAATATTATATTTGTAGCTTTAGCTCGTAAGCAAACATACTGATGTTATTTTATTTCACAAGCCATAGTAAATATGTCAAAATATTTGCACATTCAAAATTTGACAACTATAGCGCAACTACTTTGAGAGAAATCGAGGATATAATAGTCGAAGAGTAAACAAAAGTGTGCAAATACCCTTATATTTGTAAAGTGCTAAAAGAAATGGAATGCATATACATAGATTAGGTGTTGGATGGAAGGCGTAACCTGTTGCAGGGTATGTTCTTCACAGCCGCCACCTTGAAGTACTCCATCTTGAATCTCAATTGGTTTTGTTAAATGGGAAGCGAGTCGTGTAATATGCAATTCTAAGCTAGAAATTTACGGCAAACCTTTTTCTGAAGTACGCTTTGCGGTAAATTTATAATTTGAGAGACATTGATGTGTGACATCAGTATGGGCTAATGATGTAAGATCCTGAAAACACCATTTCGTTTTAAAATGGTGAAGAAAATATGAACTAAATGCATATCGATAGGACAATATAATCAGGAACAATTTGTATGCATTTAGGTTTCAATTCCTTCATTTTCTGAAAACAAAATGGGTGTTTTCAGGCTAGCCCATACTAATGTCATCCACGTGCTTTCCATTAGCCCATACTTTGGTAAACTTTATTTTCATATGGGCCACTCTACTAACTTTGGACTTTGGCCCGTCACGAACCATTAGTCCATACTAATGCCATACATAATTGTCTCTCACAATAATATATTTACATCAAAACTAACTTCAGAAACGTGTTTCCCGTATAACTCTAGCTCAGAATGACATATTGTACGGCCTTCTTCCATTAAAAAAAAAACAATCGATATTCAAAATGGCGAATTTCAAGATGGTGGCCGTGAAAAACATACACTCCAACAGGTTGCGCCTTCCACCCAGTATCCAATACTATTTATTTGCTTTCCATTTTTTCAGCATTTTACAAACATAAGGTACCTCCACACTTTTTCTTCATTCTTTAGAAACACGAATATTGTTATTATTATATCATCGATGTCTCCCAAAGTAATTGCGTCCGAATTGACAAAATTTGCATGTGCACATATTTTGACATTCTAACCGTGATGGAAGAAAGAAATCTATATTTTTTCTGCCCCATGATAAAGTTTACTTTTCAGACCGGATGGGGTAGGTTGAAGATAGGGAAGGTATCTTAATTAAGGAACAATCCCGGCATGCGCGTGATAAGACTGAGGAAAGCTATGAAAACATCATCTAGGATAACCAGCTGTTCGGTTGGAACCAAAGTACATCACCATTGGCAGTGCAAAATCAGAGACGTTACCTCCTGGAATACGGGGTCTGCGTGACGCATTCAGTTAGTTTGTTTGCTAAAATTTTAACATGCAATTTATACATCAACAATATTTGTACAATTGCAGAGGAAAAGGGGATGAATTGAACTTATTACTAGTAGTTGAAAATTATCTTACCGGATTCAGGACTAAAATTGATTGGCATAAATCGAGAAACATGTTTCTGGTCATTCTGGGCTTTGTAAAACAATTCAGTTAACATGTCTTCAACATTTTGTTTACTGCGCAAGACTTTTTACTTGCAATGTATTAGTTTCGTAATTACAATTTAAGGTTGGAATTCCCAGCGACAGCGTTAGATAAGAATAGTTTCAACATTTTAATCGAATTATAATATAGTATTGATTTTAATACGAAGCTATGGCTCGATGGTGCTAGTATTAATTATAGACCTTCAATAGAAATGTTTTATAAGAATTCCATATTTAAGTCAAATATAATATCACTATTATTCTATTCCCTATATGCTTAGGAAAGCATTAGGACCCAGAGACAAATGTGACAGAAAGAATTGGAATCAAGATAGTTGATATAATTTAGTGAAACTTGAAAAATATTAGGTCAGAGAGGTGTCGAAACTAAAACCGTAATTGAACTGCACAATTTCGACATGAATCCAATTATAGATTCAGCTTGATGAAATTATAACAAGAATGACACCTGTCTGGAAGAATAACGGGTACAAATTGAATGAATAATGTTAAAATATATGATACCATGATCTTTTCTTCCTGTCAACTATTATTATATATATTTGCATACTACAATACCAAACCACTACCTCCTAAAGCCAGTTTCGTAGTCCATTCAGAAAAGTCACGTACTTTGGAGCAGAATGCAGAGGTATGCGGTTTCCAGTTCCGCTGCCTGCCATCCTGCCTGATGTTCTCCAGGTAATTCCTTGATTTCAGTAGAAGCTAATTCGGATATTACCTAAACTAATGACTTAGCCATTACTTTACATCCTTCCGACAGAAGAGTGGCCGTTTTAGGTATATCATCCGTTAGACGTGGCGAGTACGTTACTAGTCCAAGTCATACAAGAAAATTAGAGGACAAAATACTAATCCTAAAATGGTCATATATTGGAATTTTACCAAAATTACAGAATGAATCCGTATCGCGCTGGATTTTATATTTAGCTGCTATATAAAATGAAAGATTTTAAATAAGACTGTGTTATCTACAGCTTAGTAAATAATTTTCTTGCATTTGTAAAGCATTACAAAATATTCTTCAATATTACCATCTTGTACTTACAATGTTATACTCAAAAGCACTTTTACCATAGTGACTCTCCAAACAATCATTTTAAGAGCTAATAAATCTTAAATAGTAGATAAAGGACCGTATCGTTATTTCACTAAGCAAGTACAAAAAAAATAAATTATAAATTGACTAGCAAGATTGACTAGCAAATTGACTAGCATATTATTTCACTAGCAAGATTTTGCACCAATATATATTTTGAACTTTCATGTCATCTGAAGAAAGTACATCAAACTAAACGTAAACACAACGGATTTATAGGCCTTCAAACTGACTTCTGAAAATAGACATATTACACAGCATATCAGTGTAAGATGCCCACTCATTTGGGGAATTATGACAATAACAGTGAAAGTAGAATGTTACACTTGATGCCTGCAATATATATATGTATATAGTACGACTAATACAAATGAACAAGTGTTGATATACTCGTGTTTCCACCAATCCATACATTTTTTTTAAATCCCCATCCTGCTTGAAAGCGTAGTTTTCTCTCCCTTATGTGATAATAAAACATAACGAAAATTCAATTAAAAAATGAGTTTACGTTTAGTGGGAAATAATAAAAAAGTTATTTAATGTATAGCATACATTCTATGAAACATCTACAAAGTAGTTTAACTCAGTTACTAGAGAATTGACTTCGTGTTCGATACATCCTGGATTCGATCCCCGCTGCGATCATCTTGACTGAGGTTTAACGATTGTTATACTTAGTCACTTAAAGTTAATGCTGTGATGGTGCTCTCAAAACTAGGTCCTGGTAGACTTTCCCACATCCTCAACCTACCTATATTTCGGACTTGCCATAGTTACCTAAGGGCCAAAAATGGCATTCAATTTCTATTAAACACAAACGCAGACAGCCAATTACAATTGTCTTTGTACGATTCCTGTCTATTTAAGAAGAATAGTTCAAAGAAATTAGTATATATCTAGAAAGCAATGGAAACAGTCTTATTAGGTGAAATGTATCTATAACCACCGTTGGGGAAAGAGGTCACTTCATCTGATTCTCGATACACATAGGCTAGAGAGTAGTAGACGCCACTGCATCGGGAGTAGCCACTTTCGCAGGAAAAAATATGAACATAAGAGAACAACAACTGGTAAAGGTTAATAAAATGACCAATGATTTTCGAAAAGCTTACCGGTTTCTCGAAATGGTGTTTACAATGTCAAACCACGATGATACAAGAGAGTTGAGGCAAACACATCAATGTGTCCTATGATGGCGTATGGTAGTGGTAAATGTATAGTGTATTTGCTTAAGCGGATTTTACAAGGAAACCTATCGATGCTTCTAAACACTTTTTGGCCAAACTTGGTAGATGATTAGGGTACATCAGGAAACCACCAGAAAGCATGATTAAAAGAGCTTTTGTCTATAGGACGGACGCAGTGTCCAATAGTTTGGCTCATAAGATTAAATATTTATACATTTACCTTACATTTACAAACACATACTTGTATCATAAACTGTACAAAAGTTTAGAAAATGTATAAATTGTTTGTATAATAAAATGTTATCCCCCTCGTCGTCTAATATGTTAAAATATCACTAAACTAAAGAACTTAACAAATTTTATTTTAATAGTAATCAATGTATTACTAAATCTCCATATAAGCAAGCCAACTCAAATAATCTCAAATAATCTACCCTTAGACGACATATTATTTAATGTATCTTAACTATATTTACAAACTGCTTTAGTGTTACCTCCATGACAGGTTAAAACACAATATAATTAACATCATTATTATTTTTAGCTTTGAATTTATGCGGTAATGGGGATTACTGTAGTAGATGTCAAGATCAGCCATGCTCTTCTGGAATACCATTTAATGCTGCTGTCACTGCGTTAAAATGACATTGGAATGCACCGTTGATTTCATTGATTTGCAAGATATTGCCACAAAATGTAACGATATTGGAAATTTTTAAATCAAAGATCCAGTGCCACCACGAAGTGTTGGACAACGTTACTACGGTTAATTAGTACGTTAAATTCTGGACTAATAAGCCTTCAAACAAATCAAGAAACTACATTATTAATTTCTATAGTATGTGATATAAATATATTACTATATCATATTGTTCTCTCCATATTATGTAAAAATATCAATGAATTAAAAGCTTGAGGTAAATAAATTAAATTTCAGGTGAGATTATTATATTATTTAATATATTAAATTTTAATTTGTAATTAATTTATATAACAATACTTTCAATTTCTCCTGAAGATAACTATTTCTCTCCCTCCTCCTCTCTCTCTCTCTCTCTCTCTCTCTCTCTCTCGCTCTCTCTCTCTCTCTCTCTCTCTATATATATATATATATATATATATATATATATATATAAGTATCTCTCTTTTTCTACATGGTTGATTAATAAGTTCTTGGAGTTTAGTTTTGACATTCACAAAGGAAAGGGAATACAGAAAATTTTAATTGCCGGTAATTCGTAAAGTTCTGTTGATATCCAGTACCTTATGTCAATTCTTCTGCAGCTGCACAATTCCCAAGTCGGTTCTGGACGCAAAGAAGGCCTTGAGTGTCTGCCTTAATGATGAAGTATTTCTCACCAATATGTGTTGTTCTTTCAATGGAAGATGTAACAATCTGTTGGCGCAATGTCCTTTGACTACGGAGGATGTGTTCCTGCAAAGTGTATATCTGGTCTCCCGCTCCACATACGAGTTGATATTGTAAGCAAGTACCAGTCGTTCTTTGCCAGCGACCACTGATGGCACCTTAAATTCCAGTGCTTGTTGTACACGTTATATCTGCTGCGAGTACATCATGCACAGTGATTATTTAAGCCTATGGTTACATTTCGGAGTGCACAACGTAGCGATTAGTCCACCAGATACAGTGCACGATTGGTGCACATGTTGTGTTTTGGTTTGAGCCAAAAAGTTTTCCGGTGACACCCAATGTCTGTACGTTTGGAAGTTTCATACAGAACCAAGTTTTTCACTTGTGATGACTCGATCGAATATGGGTGTGATGCGGTGCCGAGAAAACAGCGACAAACAGGCTGTCATTCGTTTGTTGTTGTGGGATTCCGACAGTGTGTGTGGTACCCAGTTGCGCAACTTGTTCTCCTTTCATGCATGGTTCAGGTGAAGTCTGATATTTATCAGAAACTTGGAAAGGTTCTGCAAGCTCTTGCCGCCTGTGGCTGCTATCCTGCGCTATAAAAGAATTCAGAGTCTCATCATTGAAGAACTATGGGCACTCATTGCAGAGTTAATGACACAGGAACCAATCTCCGACCTCAATTACTGGAACCAGTATCTAGGTATGCGTTTCTTCACAACAGTATCTCCAAAAGAGTGACATGTTCGGAGAATTTATTCGGCTGCGACAAGCCCGCCTTAAAGTTATTAAGCAAGCAATGTCGAATGCGCTGCTTCAACACGCAAAATTAAATTCGCAGCTACTTGAACTACAAGTATGATTCCGTGAGTGATCTAAGAACCAATTTTGGCCACGGTCAATGTTACCACTTCCACTACGTATCAGCGATCACGTCTTCCGATGCGACGTCACAAACGACAATAGCTATTTTTGGTTTTCTTATATTATTAATGTCGCCAATTTAACAATACCGCCACTTTGGACGAAAGTATATGTTCTGTTTGTCTCGACTCACATTCTTTCAAGGTAGCTACTTATCAGTTTCTCTAACAGATAATTGCGTAATATTGCTTAGAGTGATATTACAAATTTAATACAAAATTCACGTTATCTTTTATAGTAAAATTTACCTTTTTGCAACTCACACGGTTTTGTAAAACCTATGGGTATATATATGACTTTCATCATAAACTAAGAAGTATAATGGATAGCAGAGAGCATAATATATATGAACAAATACTGGTGCCTATTTATTACTCTGTAAAATTTTCATGTACGCTGTATAGTGATACAGACAACAGACCAATTGGCACAAAATAATGATTCATTGACCAACAAACTAGCCAATCCTATGGATTTACAAAGGGTCTCATACCTGGATTAATAATATATGTTATTGACGCAGTTGCAATTCGCGCCTTGCACCGATGCGGAATAGCTAATAAAGGAGTCAATAAGCTCCTGGAATTACTGCTAGGATCATTTCGTTCAAATTCCAAAATCTAGAATAAAGCTGTATGTTACTCAGGGTCAGATTTCAGACTCTAAACGTAGAAGATTTAGGCAAATTCCCACTATAATGTTCGACTCCCGAACTACCGTTTAAGAACCAATTTGTACAGCAGTGTTACAACGAGGATGTTTTATCAAGTAATTATTGCCTCGGACATGATCTCCACAGTCGTTTTCTGGATTCCTGCTGAGCAAAGGACAATACACTATACAGATATTATGAAGAGAGAATCCCCTGATCAGACTATGTGACACACAAATACATTTATAAAATTAAAATATTGCCCTATCAACCTATGGTATAATACGCCAAATACTCCATTAACATCACCAATTGCTAAAGGGACCGATGGGTTGTGACTTAAGCGATGAAAGGGGAAATCTAGTCTTACCGGAGGAACCACAATAGAAGTATGAGAAATATGCGAACTTGTCTATTTGTTAAAGGAGCCGCATCGCGCGCGACAGCAACTCAATCTATACTCCAGAAGCAACGCTTACAACTAGTCAATGCTAAAAGGTCACTGTTAAATCAAATCATCAAGGCAACAACATTTATATTATGAGCCTATTGCACAAAAGTATAACCAATCAATTGTCTTTTTCTTTCACAAGTAAAATAAGCTATCTGATCAAAAGTAACCGGATACCCATACAAAAATGAAGTTAAAATTTGGGCCGCCCTCCATGAGAACACAGACAATTAATACGTGTTGGCCCACCCTTAGGATCTCCGAAAAAAGATGTATCGACGTGGATTGATGTCCCCTAGCATGAAATCAACGTTACAAAACATCCCAGAGATGATATATTAAATTCAAATCAGGACTCTGAGCAAAGCAATGCGTTAGTGGGACGTTGATTACGTCAAATCACTACCCCACAATCCGTGTAATATGCACGGGAACTCTGACGTATTTAAAGAAAGAATGGTCACTCCCGAATTGGACCTGAATGGTAGGTGGCAGGAACAAGACAAAACGTAACATTACCACGCACAGCAAGAAGAGGCAATCCCTCTCTAGGATACAAAATGCCCACACTAGAACCCCACCACCACCATGTGTGAATTATAGCCAGCTGTTTGGTCACGGTAATTAAGTTTCCGCACCTCGCGCCGAACAGTGATGGTCCTTGGAGTAGATCCTGATGTAGTTTTGAATTGCTATTTGATGGTGGCGATGTATGATTCACGATTACGTTCTACGACCATCTTCAATATTCGGCGGTCTCTGGAGGTCACATGCGTTTTGACTTCGATAGGCCAATAGAAACAGTAGACCTAGCAATGTTTGGGAAGGTGAAAATATCGTCCACAGACTTCTTACACAAGTCGGTGAGTATCCCATCTGACCACGTTGAAAGTCGGTGAGTACCCCCACCTGACCGCGTTGAAAATCCGTGGATACCTCAGACATCCCATTGCGGTATTTTGCGCTGTCTCTGAGTAATTAGATCGTTAAGTCTGTGCTCCACAAGATTTTTGGTATGACTGGGTCTCTTCCTATGATAAACACATATTTTGCGGGATGTCCAGACACTTTTGACTGCATTGTGAATACCGTGTGCTTACTGAGCTAATTGCAACTCCGATTCTTGTGTTCTGGTTCTTTATTTGTTTCCATATCAACTAGTATAAACCTCCCGTCTGTGTTTAATTTCACTAGTAGCTTTTTTCGATGCGTTTCGACTAAATACACAAATATTATTCCTATGCATTTACATGGTTCTCCATAGAACAATCTCTAATTATCAAGATTATTCAACAATGCTTTGTTCCGTTTTCTATTTAACAACATACACGTGCAAATTAAGGCGTGACGAACCTGGAAATAAACAATGTAAAACTAAGCACGTTGTTAACAATATGTGCAATGTAGGTTTCTCATTCGCACAACGATAGAACTAACTTACATGAACCAAAATATCACGTTTCTAGCATACAAAAAAAAAGAATTTTCTTACTTTAACCGTTGCAAAATGTTTGCTTGTGTTGTTGTCACAAGAGATACAACTGTTGTCTATTACTGACGCTTGGAAGACCAACATAATTCAATGTTCCTTCTGAACTGTTCAGTAACGTGACTTTCAATTTTTATGGCCATGAACACAAGCTGGTCTCATGACTCATGTTAGTATAGAATAACAGGAGTCTGTAGTTTCAATATAAATATTACTGATATATTGTCATGAATGATCATTTTCTCTATCATAATTAACTAAAAGTTCTTACAGCCATTCCAATGAAATTACTTGTACGAGAAATGCATTTTTGCTTTTCTTGTTGGCTCTGCAGCGAACTCACGAACACGGAGTCATATTCCTTCCCTTGTGGGGCAGAATAGGGGTCCATTATCTACACATTACTGGGCCAATTTCTACACAATATGGGCCAATATCTACACAATACTCGGTCAATTTCTACACAATACTCGGTCCATATCTACACAATACTGGGCCAAGTTCTACACAATACTGGGCTAATATCTACACAATACGGGGTCAATATTACATAATACTGGGTCAATATTCGTCAATATCAATTATGGTTATCCCAGTATTGAACCAAAATTATGTGTTGCTTGGGTAGAGCTTTGTTATCAACGCTTCTATTGTACTTGAAGTACAACGTATTTAATAAAGCACATTGTTTTATTATATTTAAATGATGTGAATATATTTCTGCACGAAGATAAATGATTGACTAGGTTATCTTAGTAATTTCTTAGTTCTATTATAAGAGAAAATATATCAGTCTCTTGAGAATTATCCATTGGAAAATATGGGTGGTACGTAATTTGATTTCATACTGTGAAGTTTCTCTATGACGATTGTTATTTCTAATATATGTTTATTCGTGTACCTTATCCTAGTCTGTCGTTTAAATACAGATTACATTTTGAGAATAAGTATCCTTGGTAGGTTCAGTCAAACACTCTCTATGAAATATACGACTCATAATCACGATTTACCAAGACAGCTCTTCTGTACCGCTTAGATTATATAAGATCCAACCGCTATATAACTTAGTGTACAAACTACTACACAACAATAGTAAATGTTGAGAATAAAAAGCTTCGAATTCGTTTTTTTTTCAAGTGCTTCCTTTGTATACTCGATAAAGTGATGAATTGCTGCCCGCGAAACTCAAGTTCGATTCCCTCAACAGGTTAGTTTTCATGCTCCTTTTTCGACCAACAGGTTAAATAAAGAGAAATTCTTGGAACCAACCTTTCAGGAAGTCCCTGCGCACCTTACACAATTTTGGAGTATCCAATCAAGCAGATCTCAAGTCTTTTAGGGTATAATGCCTACTCAATTCTACTGTTAATAGTATGTGAAATATCTAGCTGCACATTTCATTTTTTTCGGTTTCGGCAGCCTAAAGTAAACGTCTTTGTGCACTCTTGGTGGTCTATACTTTAGCTAGATGGTTTATATGTCTTGTTCTCTAGATCAGCTGACTTACTTTACTCTATGACTTACGGAACTCCCAAGTTCATCTCCGTAGGACTCTATCCTGAGTAAGATGAAGCCAGTTTTCATCACAAATATCTCTTCTAACATTGCCCTGTTAACATCGTCTCGGACTCTAGATAAGCTACCTACATTAAATTGATTAATTAAATGAAAACTTACGAAGAATTGTTTTAGTGTTCAAATTTTAACGATCTGAAACTGAAACAATCTAGGGTAAATCTAAATGAATAGCTTATAAATACATCATTTCATCTCTTAAATCATCTTCTCCTTAGAGGTACTCCTAGATGGATTCATAATTCCTTTCTCGCATACTGTAAAACATTTAGGTCTTATTTGGGGTGAATGAGTAAGTTGGACGAAATATATCTAGGTTATCCCTAAAAGTGCATTTGCAACTTTACATTCTTTGAACAAACTTAAAAAATGCATTCGCAACTCTCTTAACAAAATGCTTGTACAAACCTTAGTAATGCCTAAATCGTTTGTTTTAATCGTCTTTTAATATGAACCACAGAAGCAAGAATGAGCTATTAGAAGAAAAAGACAGCAAACACGTGGTTTCCCCGAAAGCCATTATCTTCAAGAGAACATACAGAACGGTACCTTCTCACTACCTTGCAACTGAGCTTGTATAACAGGAAACAATTCCTAATTTATTCCGATATAACAAAAGAAGAAACCCAGAAGCGGCAGAAAATATGAATTCTATCAGAAACTATGTGAGCAAATTGAGATAAAACATGATCTTTAGATTCTCCATTTCAAGTAAGATTCTCAAAGGCATTCTCTAAAAATCGCAGGAGATCACTTTAGTTTTCTCAAAATACTTGATACTAAAAGAATACACGATGCCGTATATCAGTTACAACAAAATACAAATTACGCGTGAATGTCATACTATACCGTGACCGTAAACCAATACCAAATTTTCCCAGACAGAGAACGTTAAACTGCAAACTATCAACTTCACCCGAATACACAATTGAATAAAAGTGTATATAGGCTTAAGATAAATCATGATCAGTTGCTATCAAGCAGTAGTGTGCAGTAATTCGGTAAGGTTAGTTCGGTCGCGTTCAGTTAGTTTCAGCCAAAGTCTTAGTAAAATTCCGTTCGCATTCTAAGTTTGCAATACAATTAGTATGAACGTTTAAAGTTTCGGTAAAACATTATATCAAAGACAGTCAACTAAGCTTACAATGTTCAAAGAACAATAAATGCGAATTTATCATCGGTAAAAGACAATAACATCCGTGACGATCTCCCTCTCCGGGATTCGAACTCCGAACGTGAATCTCCGACATCTATCTGTCGGACCGATTTAGTCCGTAAGGACAATGTCAGGACAACAAACATTCAGAGCCTGTGAAGTTTAAAGTAAGATATCTTAACTGCGAATCTCGCCCCGAACCCAGTGACAGTGAGTGAGTGACTGTGCCTTCGATGAATGTACTAGTGTTGCGCAGTTGGAGTACAGACCATCTAAAGAAACTCTCCCTTTAGAACTTGAAGCAGGACCAAGGATCCTGCCAGCCCTTCATAGTGAAATTCTACAATGTGTTCCCGGGCTTTTGGACTTCAGTGTATACCAAGTTTGTTGGTTGGGTTCTTTTAAATAATCATGTGTTAGTTAGATAACTGTTCTTCAAATATTGCTCTATTGTTCCATATTAATCGTAATAAGTAATTTTCCAAATTACAAAGTAAAATAAATCTGTCAATCTGTACTTTCTTGAGTTGTCTGCTTTACGAAAACAATGTTAGGCTTCTCATATACGTCTTTTGAAGCAGGACAGTTTTAGTTACAGTTGGTGCACCATCTGAAGCCCTAGGATATTGCAACAATTGGACAATGTAAGCGAGACGTTCCCAGACTCCCGAAAGAATAGTCAGTAATGTGTATAAGAAGTGTAAGTTTCAGAGAACTAAACTGTACAACAAGTGTTTAATAATATTCTTTGAGGGATGATGCGTTTACTAAAGGACAATTAGATGGCCAAAACGATCTATAAATTCACACACTATATATACATATATATACTACCATTTATATCTATATTCTCTTTAGTAGGGGGATGAAGGTGTGTGTCGGTCTAGGGCGTTAGGCCAACGGTTCGAAGGTTCCGGGTTAAAGTCCCGGTGAGGGCATGATTCTTTTAACTCGAACGTGACGGACTATCGTGACGGGCGGAAGTCAACTTTTACTTGACTGGCTCACATAAATTTAAAAAATGAAGATGTGTGTCTGTGTGTGCGCTATAAAAAATATGTAATGTAAATAATTTTTATTTCGCTTTCTTTGTTTTAATTTTACTTTGCTTTTGTTACTTTTATCGTTTACAAAATTTGTTGTGTTTTAAATTAGTTTCATCTTGTCAGTGTTTACCGCAACTAATTACTATCTCTGTACTCATAGCTGATTGGTAGAAAAAGATCGTAAGGGCCTTAATTTCACAATCTAAAACAAGACGTAAATAAATACATAGTAAAAAAATATCTTACTTTCCTTTTGCGTGGCAAGAATCTCATGAGGTACTCTTGTCAGTATTGTTTTCCAACACGCTGTTTTGTGTTTAACTAATATATCTATTATATAAAGTAACCAGAGATAGCATCGACTAATATTATGTTATCGTACCACCTTTTAGTTTCATGTAACCTCTTTGGTGCAACTGTCATCGATAAGTTAAGTAGTTAATAAGTTTAATGTATTAGTTCCCAACGTTAATACTAGGTACGTGTGTGATTCATCCACATCTATTTAAGATACTTTTTAGCTAATTATTTGTTATAGCTTATATGTTTCAGTTAGTTAATTATTGGGTATGGTTCTCACTTTGTTACAGAACATAGTCCCTTCCCACATATCCATTCAGTTACATTTTATTGCTATCACGTCCATACAAGGAACAATCGTGTTTCTTCTTACATAACTATATCTAAGTTCTTAATTTCAGTGTAGTTAACGAATCATTTTTTAAATCAAAATAAGCCTTTTTTTTCTTTACGTGTTGATCGGACAAATTACTCCATTTTGTACATCATTTCCAAATATTTTAATAACCTACAATATTCTCCACCATTTATTCTGGGAACAGGCGGATTTAACAACCTCGTAGGAGCAGTTACTAATAGTATCTCGGTTACGAAAATATACGTAGTAATGAAAAGTCTCAATTCGCAAAATATCGCATAAACTAATTCAGCGTAACACGTAAAAAGCTATCTATAGTTTCTACCTTATCATTAAATTACCACAAAGTTTGTAGTTGAATTCTGTATCGATACGCACATTAAATGAAACGTTAGTTTATTGTTACTTAGTTGTATACATTATTCACATATCTGGGAGAGTTTTTCTTGGTAAATCAAATACTAAAACCATGTTGATGTGGATTTCTTTATGCTTATATTAGTTCATATTGAGTTGCTGATCATGCGATGAAACATGATAATAAGAAAGAAACACCACAATGTTATGAACTGAAGAAGTTATTAATACAGAGAAATGTTTCAAAAGTTTTAATATTTTGTTAATGACAAAAGACAACTTAATTTTCTAAAAAGAAAATAGCCAATCCATAGACATACAGGTGAGTTGATTTCCGATATCTTAGCTTATAATCCAATTTATCGAAAAAGTGTGATTACCAATCCAAACAATTGATTTTCTCTGTCATTCTGAAGCACACAAAAATAAAAAAAAACACATAATTACCAACACAAGTTTAGCATTATAATGTGCAGTTTAAACGTTTAAACCGCGTTTTTCTCTTTCGCTAAATTCTTGCTATGAACTTCTCAGCACCTCTACGAACTTGATGGTCAAGTGTGCAGTATCTTTTTTCGTAAAAATGTCAAAATAATGTTAATATGAAATTCATTGCACGAAATAGCACGTAATAATGTTTCCAACTAATTAACGGCAATGCATCCTTACAACTTATTTTATCTTGGACAAACAGGCATACATGTTGCAAGTTCATCTCACGCATGAGAGATAACATTCCTCAACCAAAACTCTTCCAGGACAAAGATAAGAACAGTGCCGGTCAAGGTGTCAGTTTGTGTACCATTCCGGCATTATCCTACAGAAACTCAGGAACATACTCTACGGATTTAATCTAGATGGTTCGAAGCAGATGTCGAAATTTGATACCTTCCCAGTACCCATTGAGAGTCCACACTCATAACCGCTGCATCATGGATCTTGAGATGTAACTGGTTACAGTGTTATTCTTACTGACTACCATACACTCTAAATAGTATTAAGTCAATAACGTTATTTCTGTGTGTATACTTGCAGCAAACATGCTAAGAACCCTTAGATGTGAATACTTTCTTCAAAAAGAACCTTGTGTAAGGAAAATGTTGAAAATAGCACCAAAGTAGACAACCGCGATGTCAATTGTTCTGTGTATATTTGTCTAAGATTTCTTACATAATATATAACTAACTTTACAATTATCCTACTGAAGCTTATACCTGATGTACTAATACAACTTGGTTGATTTCAGACACTGGAACCTTGTACTGGGAATATGGGATTATATTTACATTACGGTATACTCACTGTGATGACAGCAATATTCGCACAACACCAAAGGTTTTTACGTAAGTTCAATAACTAGTAAAAATTGGTAAAAACACTAATTAGTTACGTCCTGGGAAGTCCCTTTGACAGTTCTCTATCCATATTTAAACCATGATTTAAATAAATGAAAGGTTGCTTCACTAATTTAGGCGCTTATAATCATTTTTTTAATGGCATGATTTGTCGAATTTGATAAAGAACGCTTTGTTTCTATATCTTTGTATGATTTACTCAAATCACACCCTGAGCCAAAATTACTATCAGCTCTTGTATATTGTCTATTGGTTCATTAGTCATGTTTAATTTTGTTATTTTTTTAACCTATTTGTTTTATGGACCATACCAATATTGTGGGTCATGAACACATCTACACTGACTTAAGCATGTGACAAGGTTATCGGCAACGATTATTCAGTATCGGTAGATTTTATATCTTAGATGTTTCTTACTATTTTATGCACCTAAACTTATAATTATTTACGCCCGTACTCTATATGCTAGTGTGATTTTGTGCTCATATGGTTATATAACAAAATAGGGAAGCGATGTATTAATGGTTAGAACGCTCACCCACTTGAAGTCACCGGTTGAAACCTTGCTCGTTCCATGTGAATCTTTGTGGTGAACAAAGACCCTGTCCATGGGTTTTCTCAGGGTTCTGCAGTTTCCATTCACTTTCTTCATTCCAACAATCATCCCACCATAATCCATCGCCCCTGAGACAAATTTGCCTAAAGGTCTTAACAATTAAATTCAAATATATAACAAAAACAAGAGAGAGAGTGTGTTTAAGTCCATTATTTTGCGGTTAAAGTACATGCTTCGGGACGTCGGCGAGCTGAACATACGAAGAAAAGCTACGCGTTTTACATTCTAGTTTGTCGTGCCTAACGAACCTTTCCATCTCAATTCTGAAAGAGAATAATGCCAAATATTTCTAACACAAATTACATATTACCATGTTTAAAGTGCAATTTAGAGAAAAGTTTCCAATAAGATATACTTTTTTTTCTGCTGGCAGAAGAGTACAACATTTGAAAATCTTTAAATTTTGTTTACTCAAAATTTTATAAATATCCGTTCTAACTTTCGGTTGATTTACTCAATCAGATGAAAATTAGTGATTACCTACTCTTTGTGATGCACCTTCTTGGTTTCATTTGTAATTACTAGAAGCGAATTATTATAGCGCATTCTGAACTTCAGAATCCAGTCTGCGTTACCTCTTATACAGTAGTGTAATAACATTAAGAAACACAGCTCACAGGTTCATATTCAGAGACATAAAAGAGATCTCAAATACACAGTCCGGTCCATAAATTTCCGGACGGGTTTCTTACCGCTTTGTTACCAACGCTATTCGTGGGACAGCGATTGGATTACGTAGTACTAGACCTAGTAATGGACAGTGGATATTGGTGTTAGTGTACTTGCAGTAATTTAGAAGACAGCACGTGTGATTCACACCGCTGTTGTTAGTCTTTGTCAAATTGTGAAGTAGATGAGAGACGTGTAGCGGTTAAAGTCTGCTGCAAAGCCGATATGTCTGCAACAGACACGCAAACAATGATTCACAAAGCTTATGGTGATGCATCATTAAGATGATAAATCCCTTTCTGAGTGGCACAAACGGTTTCTAGAAGGTAGGGTGTCAGTAAAGTACGACGAGCGCAGACGCCGCCGTAGCCAAAATGGTCAACGAAGATCGAAAAGCGACTTCTCAGTTAATAGCAGATACACACAATATGTCGAAAAGTGTGGTTTTACGAATTTTAACAGAAGATTTAAGAAAACGAAAAGTGTGCATGCACTGACACGACTAAATAATTTCTGGCTTAAAAACAAATCGTAACTTTGGACCATCGTCTTTACTCTCCAGACCTGTCTCCGCCCGATTATTTTCTGTTCACTAATATTAAGTTGCAACTAAAGGGTTAAAAATTCTATACCATCAAGGAGATTCAGAAAGCTGTAACCGAGTAGCTGAACAGGATTCACGCAGAAGAGTTTTCCAAGGTCATGAAAAAGTATGAGATACGTGCTCAGCAGTGTTTTGCTTCAAATGGAGCCTATTTTGAATAAATAAACTGAACATTATACAAGCCTTCTTATTTTTCTTCCAATGGCCCTAGTCCGGAAACTTATGGACCGGACTGTGGAGGTCGTAATCTAGTCCTGCACTTAGAAATTTATTTTCCACATCTTGTTCAGTGTTCGTCATTCACAAATCTTGATATACATCGAAAATATTTATTTAAGAAAACTTTTGAGATTATTGGACAATATTACACAGGGATGTTGTTTAGAAGTGAATCCAGAAAATGGTAGTTCTATTTAGAACAGAAAATACATATATTTAACCCTTCTCGTACCAAGTTGTGCCCGAGTTGTGTTTCTTTAATTATGATATGTATTAACTTAATCGTGGATAGTTCACCCATTGTTAGATTGTCAAATAGACTTTCTTGAATATCATTGTAAAAACAAAATAAAATCGGAGTGGTATTTACGTCGCTAATGATGTGCAATTGTATCCAGCTTGACAAAGTATGTATCCTGTATTATTATCATCCCTCTTCCCCTCCCCGTCTTCTAAACATTTGTACCCAGCTTAGTAATGTATGCATATTATTAAGCTTGGCACGACAATGGTTAAGGACAAATCACATTTGTACAAATATTTGTAGTATTTTACAGCTTAGGCATGTAATGATTGTCTGTTTTGGATATCGAGGTGTAACGGTAATATTTTGTAGATCTACCACAACCTTTTGAACAAGCCATGTAAATAGGAGAGATCTTTTTTGTTTCATGTATGTGCTAAAGTTCGCTACTTCAAATTTTCGACCAAATCAATATATTATTCTGACAATGCAGTATTATTATCCTGATACAGTAACAGAAAGTAGAGAAAAAGTGAGTTTTAGAACAACTTTGCATAGCATGTAGCAGAATTTGAAATCAAACTTTTCCCTACGATTGTTGTGACAATGCGGAAAAGTTTTGCTTATGATCTTGCAAAATGTTGAAAAGTGTGACGCTGGCTATCGTTTGCACCAACAATTATTTTTTTCCATCATGAGAAACAATTGCTTTATTCGTCGGTATAAAGAGGAAGACTATAATAAGCCTGCCTTGGAGTCAACAGGGAAGACCAACCAGTTGAAAGATAATTAAAAATAATTATTTCAATAATACTAATTTACATCATATCTAATATATCTGTCTTCAAAAAATTACTTTCCCTTCGTAGGAAGTCTTGCGATACCTTTTATATAAATGAATCGTGCATTTCCAAAATGTTGTAAATGCCATTGTTTGGAAAATGCATTTGATTACAAACACACGTTGTAAATGTCATGTTGCCCAATGGCACAGTGCATAGTCTTCCTACCGCTGACCCTAGTATTTGAAACACTAACGTTGTAAGTGCATTTCCAAAACGTTGTAAGTGCCAAAAACTAAATGCTACAGAAGAAATGAAATGCACACGTCTATGTAATGAAAATCTATTTATAACCTAAGACAAGAATTCATGTTTCCAAAACTAAGGACAGCGGTAGGCGGACGATGTACTGTGTCATTGAGCAACATGACATTTACAACGTGTTTTTGTAATAAAATGCATTTTCCAAACCATGACATTGACAACGTCGTGGAATTGCACGATTCATTTCTGTTAGAAGTTTAAAATGTACAAGATTCTAGCACTTACATCGTAGTTGCGATTAACGAATTATCTAATACAATTCTTTTGCGTGATTAATAATTTCATGTAAAGAAAACTTTTTATTACTCTTTAATTCAAGGCAAAACATATTGATTCTGGATTCCTTATGATGAAGTTGGTCAGTGGCATTTACATTAACATATGTTCATCGAGGGTTTCAAATCGAACACAATAAATATAAGTATAGTTTTAAGTGATCTTGATAATCATTATATTTATCCTTTTATATCTCTAGATCCTGGTTGTGAAATGGATTACTGTAGCAGAGCTGTGTCTGGACCATATTGCCTGAATGGTACATTTCTTTGCAAGTGTTACGGTTTATATCCCAACTGTTCCACACAATTTTCTCATAATAATAACCGTACAGGAAAATTGAAATTAATAGGATCAAAAGTTGGTGAAAACGTGCATGGTGGATAAGGATAAAAAATATATAAATTGTGGGTTGAGCTTAAACAATGCAATAAAATCATTTCTTTTGCTCAAGGTCTTTAAATTTTTACCCTTCATTATCGTATCGTATTAAGCATTATCATGTAACTCAATATTGTTCACCTACGCATAGGAATTCTAAAAGTCATAAACAATACAAAGAGGCATAGTACTGATTTACAACTAAAATGTTCTAAGCCTGATTGTGATAAAGAAGAACAATAAGCCTATAGATGCATTGTTAAACATGATATATAAAACGAGAACAAAATTCATTTAAAATCTATACAAGTAAATTTTCCAGGAATATATATTTTTTTCCTGTATATTCTTTTCTCTACTTACTTTCGTCCCAATGTGACGAACCATCGTCAATTGACCAACATCCAGTAACAACAATATAGTGCTTTGTTGATAATACTTCTAAAAGAACTCCAAGTTTTACCCTTAGAATTGCCATACAATTTTAAGAAAACAACACATCTATATAATAGATATTGTGATAATTCTTAAATCAATCATTAAATCAGCTATTATAGTTGGTGATCGGGATCAAAGGAAGATAAGGTCGTATTGAAATTCGCAGGGGGCGTCCACAAGAATATACAATTCTAAAACTAGGAGAACACAAAAGGACTAACAGTGAGTGGCTTGAATCAATTTTTCGTCTACGGGGATGATTAAGATTCAATAATTGACGATATAGATGCACTCCGGAGTCTCACCGATATATGTGTGACTTAGAAGTAAAAGCTGCAATCTCTATTTTGGGGAAACCGAGATTTTGATGGAATTGTATACATTAAATCGTCTAATAAAGCTAAATGAAAGTAACAAACTAACTATTTGTGTATTTTGTAGGTTTTGTTTTTTGCGTAGGAATTACAGGGAAAAAGTACCCATATAATATTGTATTTACTACCATAATTTTTTTATGGCTCTTCCATAAATCTTTCTGGAGAGGAGATTGCAGCTTTTGCTTCTAAACCCCACATAAGGGAAGTCAGGTGTATATCAGCATAGTTAATGAAAATGGGATTGTATCTCAAAAATTGTTTATTACAAAAAAATTCAAAATATGACTAAAATTAATACAGGTTCTTCTTTGAACAATGCTAACAAGTACAAAGTTGTACATCCTCTAGTATCGGAGTAATGCAGAGGAAAGTAAGGTAGGTGTCCAGTGCTCATATTTCCCATGGTACAGGGGTAATATTAGCACTACATAGGGCATAGATGAGCACCATTCTGTGTCAATATGTACTCACTCAATACAAGTGAAAAAGAATAAATAACAGTACAATATACAAAATAAAAGATAATACAATTAACGATTACAATAATTAGCATAGAAGAGCCACTCCTGCTCGTGTAACACACACACTTGAACATTGGTCCTGTGAACGTGCAAGTGAAGACCTACGGCCAAAAAGTTTCTAACCACAGTTTCAGTTTAGTGAAACAAATGGACAAGAATAAACAATTAAACTTCTCAATACCTTATGTTTTTAATGTGTAAAAATGAAAATTGATTATTTCATATTGTTTGAGACACTAACTGTTGATTTATTTAAATTGCATTACTGTGTGATATTTTATGTATATGTATATTAAAGCCAGTAGTCTCTTCTTATGCATTTTTGCAACCATGCTTAATATGATAAATGCAATATCTTCCAGTATATGAACACCGCCTTAACGATTCATGGTTTAAGAACTCTTGTGCTTTGTTTCCATTTAAACTGAAATTCATTCATTTATCTTTGTGAAGGTCAAATATTAAATTTTGTTCTTATAATTAAATATTATAACTCTTTGTAGATATGCAATTATTATTACTGTTTCCAAACTGATTAAAAAACAGCCCTGTTTCAATTGATTTTAGATTTCAAGAACCTATTTTCAGGACAGAGATAAATAACTTATTAAAAGTTACTTTAACTGGCCAACTTAAAAACGATATGAAATGTTGAATTGAAAATGTATTAAAAATAACCAAGATCAATACATTTAATTAGACAACAATATCACATAAACCAAAAGTGGGATATGATATGTGGAAACAAAAAGTTAAATAATTACTCGAGGAAATTACTGAATAAGTACCAAAAGCAAGAGTGTCACTGTGTAAACTCAAGGAACAGAAAGAAGAAAATATTAAGTTGTGTTAAAAACAATTTCTACGAAAGTTTTAAGAAATATAAAACCAATAACGAAA
This sequence comes from Lepisma saccharinum, assembly GCA_022664845.1. Lineage (NCBI taxonomy): Eukaryota > Metazoa > Arthropoda > Insecta > Zygentoma > Lepismatidae > Lepisma > Lepisma saccharinum. The sequence goes on from JAGDQP010000211.1 coordinate 65,047, forward strand.
GTGTTTAAAAGTTGAATATATGGATCGGATTTATGAAATTTGTTTGCTTTTAATTTAACCTTCGTTTCATTATTACAAAACATTAAGCATAATTTATGTCGAAAGAAATCATAAATTCCAAGAAAATGCGGAGTGATACTCCAACGTAGATACAAGTAACATAAACTATTTAAAAATTAAAATATTGTTCTCATGCTGAGGAATACGAATCAAAAATAGAACAGGTTGTTCGACTAAGGAGTACAAAAATCTAAGGGTGAGTACCTGAGATCGAACTAAGAAAAGTTGACGCAAATGGGTGTCGAATATTTAGCACTTTCGGATATATAGGCTCCCGAATGCGTGGGAAAACGACATTCAGAACGGATTATATCGAATACGAAAAATCAGAAAGTACGTGGTCAATCAAGGAATTCAAGGAATTCCCAAAAGGAACCAAGAGATTTCCAAATGTTCTTCCAAATAAACGTAGGTCAAAAAGGTATGAATAAAATTACGTCTAGACAGCTAATAATAATTCGTTTACCGCATGTCGATATTTCAAATAGATTCCGTATCTGGATCGATTTTTTTAAAGCGTGAGGGATTAAATAACTGCCGGATGTATGACTAACAATAATTTAATGAGTAGTTAGATTATTTGTTATAAACGAGACAGTGTGTCATTTCTCAGTGGAATGGTGCCGAGTATGTGAATAACGGATGCAGTGTAAGGTTAAAGGTGACCCCGTTTGTCGGATGGGCAGTGCTCGGTGCACGCTGCTTTGATTAAGAATCCCGGCCGAGTCATGGAACTTGTCAATATTTAGGTCAACGTACAGTTTGTTGAACCGAAATTCACCGAGATTATTAATGACTAAAATGCAATAAAATGAAACATTGAGGGTTGAATTCACAAAATGTAATGTGTTAACGGAAATTGCATGAAATTGAAAAGAACGAGAAACATTGATGTAATTTCAAACCCAGTTGATAGAACGTTCATAATATCCTGAAAAGCTATCATCACGTGATTTTCTCTGTATTTCTAACATTGGATGAAGTACCTTAAACTGTTGGAACCGAAATCGGGAAAGACTTAATTTCTACCGAGATCCAATAGCAGGAGTTCGATTGCAGTTAACTGTCCTACTTAACGGGACGGGGGAGAACAATAGCATAATTGCTTGGTGGAGACTAGTAACTACGATTGCTGACATGAAATAAGCAAAGAACAGGGGAGATAGCTTATGTGTTCTTGTCCCGCTCAAGACGAAGATATGAATTTGAGAATATTCACGTATTACCTGTCCCACAAAGCGAACGTCGGGACAATATATTGAACAGTGCACCATTGTATTTCCCATTACATTGCACCAGAGAAAGCTCGCTCATGGACATCGTCGTTTTAGACGTAACGACGTGGAACTTACAAGTGCAGCTAAACCTAGCAATTATTTGAAAAAATGCACATTTGTAAATATTTTATTACTGCTACTAGTTAATAATAATAATAATAATAATAATAATAATAATAATAATAATAATAATAGTCGAAGGGGTTTTTAGAGGGGCCAATCTCCTGATGTTATTCGTTTGTCTCCTCCACACATTTTAAACACACACACATAAATTAAATGAAACAAACTCTACAAGGAAATCGTTGAAATGTTATTCTTAAGCCAGAAATAAGGAAATCAGAATGTTGTTTCTGGATCACTATGCTTGTAATACTTGTGATTGACAAAGAATGAAACAGTGTCTTCAGAGGCCACAACAAACAGACGAAGTTTATCTATTGTTTTTACTCACTTACCTTACTGTAAAGAAAACACTACAATGCACGTATTTCAGCACCAATTTCGTCTTGAATGTGCATTCGAAAGTATTTACCTTGCCAGTGACTCTTGTTGTGTACAGCTAGAGTGCTTTTCGCATCAAATTGGGAAACTAAAAATAAGAAGACTAAAATGGTGTATTCATTTAGTGAAATGGCCGATATGCATTTAATGTATATTCATGCCGAGGGTAACGAGTTGGCTGCGCAACGTCTTTATCAAGACTGAATATATATACAACTGATTTATTATAATGTAATTATTTTATATAATTATATATGTATTGATGAATATTTCATTACATAGCAAAAATTTGTCCCAAACATAAATCGAACTCACGACCTTACTATAAGATATCTTATCTTTGCAACTAAGCTAACACGAACACTTTTGCCGAGTTCATTCTGAAGAAATATACCTGAATTTCGAAGAAATATATCCCTCGCAAATGGTGTTGTTTTTCCCCTTTGTCTTTTTTCTTTCTACTACGAATGCGAAATCTATGTTCGTTGTTTTTCCTTTCATTGGAACATATTTCGGATTATCCCACTCCCCGCGAACTCCGTTGTCAATGTTACCAACCCATGTCAAAAAATATCTCATGAACCATAACATGTAGAAGTATGCATGAGGTGTCGTTCGAAAAGTTGTAAAATCTTACCTGCAGGAAAACACTTATATCTAAATCCCCAATACATCAAATTAAGCATTTCTCTGTGTGGAAAGGTGTAATACAGTAGCGAATAATCATGTGTAAGCCTGTAAGATAACCCGAACGAGTGTAGTGGTTCAGTGTTGCCATAACATTTTTAAAAAAATAGTCAATTATTTAAATTGCTTTCACGTATTTATATTCACCTACACCAAACTTGCCTTTCACATTATTTGACACAAGTACTGTACATTTTCCGGAACCTAAGCACTAGAGTTATCAGTGTGGATATAATATTTACAGATATCAAAATTTGGTTGTCGAAAATGGTACCAAGGGCCCGGGACCTTTGCACCTGTTAGTAGAATCGCAGTTCTAGATAGTTTACATAATACATAACGAAAACACAACTGACAACATCGTTTCAAGTAATTATGGTCGAATTCAATTCTCAGTATTATGATACTGATGTGCTATTCTAATGTGTCTAACAGGGTGAAAATGTGATGCCACTTAAATCCAACAAAATCCATGAATACTTTGAGGAATTGGCCAGATTTAGAAATAATCTACTTTTAATATTTACTTAAATTCGGCGTTATAAGATTGGCAACAATTTGCTTCTGAATATTACACAACTTTCGATTCACATGTCCTAAATAAAATAGAATCGTAACAATGATCAGTAATTTTAATTTTCCTAAACTTTTGCTACAAACAAACTATGGCATAATAGAACTTTAATATCATTCTCGCCTTTCAATGAAATAATGGAAGAAATAGAGTTAGCCCTTCAGTCATGTGCGCACTTCTGTAGCGGTCAACGAGCCATGTTCGCTCAACAGTAGAATGCCTGTCGCTGGTGCTTGTAATCATGGGTTCAATCCCTGATCGCCAGTAACTAATCATACGTAAGTGCGGAAAGGGCGACAGTCACTGTCATGGTCCTATTATGTCATAAAACCAAATGAAGTTTGAGGAAAGACAAGAACTTAAGAAGGAAACACCACATCATGTAATTGCTTGAGAAATAAATTATCGGAAAATTACAGCTCTTAATTGAATATAGGATTCATTATATTTTATTATTTGATTAGTGAATAACCAACATTCGAATACTCAACAAAAGGTTTTAACTAAGCAAAAAATAACAAATGTTTTCTATTCTAATGAAATGCTGATATTGGTTGGCATAAGAGTCACATCTAAGTGCCTACTAGATTGTATCTGCAATTGCTAACATACCAGTAGTGGACTATACGCAAAACTGCTAATAAACTTTCGATTTATGCCTTTTAAGTCCAAAAACTAGCCCCTAAAATGTTGTGGTTTTGAAGTTTTCTTCCTTTCTTTCTCTCTTTGCTTCCTCTCTTTTTGCTTTATCTCAAGGTTAAAATTATAAGAACAAGTTGAACCATCAGGAGTATTAAAAAGAAGTAACTTCTGTTTCGATGATCCGTTCGTATTGAGTATACTCTGACATTTATAACACGTATGTAAAACATATACTTCTTCCTCAATGCTTAAAACAAATGTGGTTATGTCAGCAAGAAATACACATGACTACATCTCTCTCTTTACTCCATAAACTGTAGGTTCACCCAATTTGATCAGAATCCTTAGATACGTAGACCAAATGAAAACAACAGAGTGTTTAACTGGATTTGAACTTACTCGTAGCAATAAAACTTCAAAGTTCAATTCACTCACTTCGTTAAGTTTTTGTGCTGCATTCTACACTTTTACGTAAACTGATCTTTTTCAAATACCCTCAACTACAACAAACGTAATGAATCACAATTTCTCTATAATCGTTTCATTCACTACAGGTTTTCTACAACACAGGTTTGATCTGAAATTATGTTGAATGGGATGTTCTAACATAACTCAATGGTTTACGGAACTCGCAAGTTCACCCAGAACAAACAATCGCCATTGGATTCCATCATGAGCAACATCAACCAGCTTTCATAACAAACATGAACTTCTTAATGATCCCTTCTAATATTATTCTCCTCACGATGTATCGATCTTTCCAATCATCTCTTTCTATCCAGCTTACCAACCAAAATCGAATGTAGTATTCGTTTCCCCATCTGAGCTACATGGCTAGACCACATTGGTCGTCGCGATTTGATTATTTTCACAACATTGGGTGAGCCGTAAATTCAGTCCGGTTCTTCATCATGTAGTCTCCTCTAGTCTCCAGTCATCTCGTCCCGTATATCTTTTTCAAGACCTTAGTTTCAAACACACTTACTTTATATGTTAGAGTCGTATTTCAACTTTCGTAACTATAAAATATTACCAGCAGAATAACCGTGCTGAATATTTTCAGTTTCAATTTCCTTGATATAAAACGCGATATTTGAAATATTTGGACTGAATTCAAACATGGTTTGCCCGAAACTACGCATCATTTTATTTCTTTTTTGACCTCATTTTTACGTATGCTCCCAAGTGTTAAAATTTGCTTACATTCTCTATGACTTCACCGCTAATTATTATTATTATTTTATTGCCTTCATTCGTTGTGTTTCGACTTGTTACTATGTAGTTTGTTTTATCTATGTTTAGCTGTTGACCTATCTCATTGCACCCATCTACTAAGCTATCGGTGTTTCTCTGTAGTGCATCTATATCGTCCCCTATTGAATCTACATCATCTCCGTATACAAACAGTCGATTCAAACCATTCAATGTTAGTCCTTTTTTTTTCCTTTTTAATTTTTAAAATCGCATATTCTAACGCAAAGCTAAACAGTAGTGGTGATGAGGTATCGCCTTGTTTCAATCCGTTGCAAATCTTGAAACTGTCTGACATAATATTACTGTCTGATCGTAATGACTTGATAGCTGGAAGCAATAAATGGGACTCACCTATCAAGTCATTTCTGTCGGACTATACCTATCGGTACTCTGCTTATGGGGTCGCTGAGACACATCTTCACCAACTAAACAACGTACTCTGGAATTCTAAATCGTATCAGTATACTGTTTAACTTTTCCATTTTGATACAATCATAAACTTCCTTAAAGCCTATGAATAGTTGAAGAACTATCCCATTCAATTCGCATTTATTCACAAACATTCGTCTCAAGGTAACAATTTGGCCCAACGTGGACCTAATTCTTCTAAATCCACATTGGTGATCTCCAATTATTTTATCTACGTATATACCTACGTGCTTTGACAGAATACTACTTAATACTTCGTAATAGGTTGGAAGTAACGAAATTCCGGGCAATTATTAAAATCTTATTTCTCGCGTTTCTTGTAAATAAGAACAATTAATTATTCAGGTTTTCAATTTCTTTGAAAGATCCTCCCTTCTCCTTATAGCACTTATCAATTAATTTGGTTCCTTCATTAGTATGGTTCTTCCAGTTGTAATTAATTGTGCTGTAATATTGTCTATTGCTGGTGATCTGAATTTTTTTCAATTTATTTATCGACACTTCGATATCAATCTTCCTATGTTCGGGTAAACATTTTCTGCTGTATAGATTCGAAATCCCTGTCTTAGTTATCAATTGTGTACATTAACAAGTTTGTTCAAAAAGATTTTTCACACGTCGATAATTTTAGTCTAATCTCACTCAAGCTCTTCACATTCATTTCTAATCATTCCTAACCTTGGCTGGTAAGTTTTCTTAACGAGCTTACCCCCTTTTTATAGATATCCTATGCTATTTGTTTTGCCGCTTTCCTCTATCTCTTAAATATTCAGCGTCATATATTCTCGTCTTTTGCTTCTGAACCCGCGTCTGGAGTTTCGTTTTGCACTACTGAAGTGGTTGGAATTTGTTTCGCTTTTATTATTAATCATCGTCTGCTTGTTTGTTTTCGTTCCTCATCAAACCAAGGTGTGTTTTCTGTTTCTTCTTCTTACCTACACGTTCCTTCGCAGCGCCGATGACAATATCTCGAATTAAATTCCACATCTTATTTACATCAATTTCATCATTAATACAATCTGTATTATTATTACTAAAATTTCGAAACTAGTAGAGAGTTCTGGTTAGTAATCTGCTTTCATGTTCGAATTATTTAATCTTTTCAGTTCGAATGTAAGTTGATATGATCTCTTGTTTTCTCTACTTGTCATTCATAACTTTTCCGTTCCATTTGTGATCAATAATTGATGGTCAGTGTCACTTTCCGATTCTCTCTAAGATCTAAGTTCTACTATGTAAGGGTGATTTCATCTACCTACTAATACGTAATCGATATTGTTGACAGGTTTGCAATTCGGAGATACAAATGTGTATTTTTGTATTTCTTTATGTTCAAAATACGTGTTCTTTACCAGTGGAATTTTCGACAAGTTTTTTCGCCATTGTGGTTGGTCATTTCGTGAAGACTTTATTTGCCTATAGTGTGTCTATATTTTAGTCCCTTCCCTACTTTGCGTTGAAATCTCCCAACACAAATTTCGAATAATAATTCAGTTATCGGTCAAACAACCTTTCTAGCTCATCGTAGCATATATCTTTGTAACTCACATCGGCCTCATCGGTCGGTGCATAAATATTTATCATAACCGTTTTTCACCTTCGGGTACGTATTGTAACGTAGAATGATCTTTCTTTCATATATTCAAGATTATAAACCGCCGCAGGGATATGGTTCTTAGTGAGGAACCCTGTTCCGAAATTGTGCGTCTGAGTTTCTCCGTAGTAGAAAGTGTATTTACTATGTCAAATACTATCTTAACCCTCCCAACGGTCTTCTTCTATCGCTAATATGTGCAGCACGTGCCTCTTGGTCTGACCTACCGCCACCTGAAGAGTGTCCGTTTTTTGTAACGTTCGTACGTTTGACGTTAAACTATAAGATATGTTTAATCCTGTTCTTGGAGCTTTCTGAAGTAGTCCCCTCTCGGAGATCCGAATGAGGGACTAGTTTACCTACGGAATATTTTACGCGACGAGAATACCATCTGTTAATGTTTCTTGACGTGCTCTGGCGGTGAAGATTTCTAAGCTTTAGGGCCTTTCAGTAAAGCCAGACATTCAAAATATTGTCCTCTGTCCATCTCTAAGCCTTGCCGATGCCATTTATCGTGAGCCTCAAGTTGGTAATGGCGAAGCTGTTTCCGATCACTGTGGTATTTTTGTTCGGAGTTATCTTCCCCTGGATTTTGCAGATCCCTCTAATAACTGTAAGGTAGCAGTATTTGATTTGGTCCGCAATTGAACATTTTCGCTAGCCACCATATTTGGTCGGCATTTCCCTATCTGCCACCTAGGTAGGCGTCTGATGGGAGACCTGTAACTCGAACCGCGGATAGACGGAATGAATTGGGGATAGGAGAATTGGCTAATGAATCGAAAAATACTGAAGCTGTAAACTTAAGTATTTACAACAAAAATTTACGCTTCCGGTACTGGTGAGAGAATCGCAACTTTCAATTGAGTAATGTACGTCTGTGATTTCATACACTTGTGGCGCTTATTATTAAACATCTCTTGTCCAAAATCCATAAATGTTGGAAAATCAAGAAAAAACACTTACAATACACTTCTTATTTTTTAATGTTAGGGAAAATTTGCAGCCATGAATATCTTAGAAAAAGTACTAAAACTTTTAGTTTACCAAGATTTTCCATTTTTGTAAAAAAGAGAAAATGACGAAGATAAAATATATTTAATTTGTTGTGTTAATTACTGTTTCTATACAATTATTTCTTTTGATAGTTAAATAATTTTACAGGAGTTCTGGATTAATTAAACCTTGCTAATATATTGGAAAATAATGAAATGATATAAATCATAGCAATACCTCAATTTTCCATTTTTCTGGACAGGGACGTTTTGTTAATAAGCTCCACACTTGTGTCCAGTTAACATTTTGGGAATAGACTTCTGTAAAAAGTTTACTTTATATACATACTTAGTACTAGCTTTAAATAGTGTAATTAACCAAAAATCTTTAAGCGTAGGCGACAAAAGGTAGATAATTTGTTTTGGTTAGCTTACGCCGCATTAACTACTGCACGTTTTTGTAACTGTTGCCTTCCTTAATGTAGAACCGCTCTTAGAGATTTTTTTTTGCATTCTTGCTTTATCTTTGTATCGGTTCTTATATTGCCTTTAATAATCAGTTAATACAGTTCCCGAACCTGAGGAATGTAGAAAAGAGTCACTTGAATCCAGCAACAATAGGTCAAGAAATAAGAGAAACTAAAATCATTAATGGCAACGAATCATATTAACGAAATATCAGAAGAGAACGCATATATAGAGGAGAAATTATTAGTGATATTATTTAGAACGTTTGCATCTAATACTCCATGCAAATAGAACGAATTTTAGAAGAATACCATATTGTTTTCTTCACATAATCATGTATATAAATTATTTTTCCATGACTAGTTTAAATCAGCATTTTTAATTTTGAATGCCAATAAACAACATCATGAAATCCGAATATAAAATCAAATTATTTGTCAAATTATAGGAAAGAAAAAGTAGGTAAAAATGTTAGTGATATTATTGAGAATATATGAATCTAAAGGTCCTTGCAAATAGAACGAATGTTTTTAAGAATACTATATTGATTTCTTTATAATTATGGGTATATTTTTTTTCGTGACTAAGTTAAATGATTATTGCTTAATTTGGAAATGAAAATAAATAATATATTGAAATGCTAATAAAAATAAAATTCTTATTCAGATTCTAGCATATAATAAGTAATTAACATATATTTATTTTAATTTTCTAAACGTGCACCATAACATTGCACTACTACACGTGTCGTCTTATTTATTTTATACTCATATTGTGAAAGACTAGATTTTTGCTTTAAATACGGTCGGTCACGCTGGTAATATATTTTATATTTTTCTTTCGATACGTATTTCATTCCATTGAATTTAATATCACTGTAATTCTACGGGCTCCGAAAAGTATACCAAATTATCTGTTCAAAATATCAATATAAATATCTATCAAGTGCACATTATATTCATTAAGGTATTATTCAGTGCAAGAAGGTAAAAGTTTGCAGGTAAGTTCTTATTCAACAACTGATGATAGTAGAGTTCTCTATTACAGTTTCCTTAAAAGTTCTTGTTGGTTAAAAAAGATGTTTGCATGTGTACATATGTTGATATTAAATTTTATTTATGGCTTTAGATGTCTAAGGCGGGGATAGGGAAAAGGAAACGATCCAAAGGTGTTCTGTAAGGCCAAAGTTGAATGTACAATATTAGCTAAATAATATCATCGAAGAAGTCCTAGTTTCTTCCTTTCTTTTTAATTTAATATATGAAGATTTCCATGACTAACCAGTAAACACATATGATTGAGATCAGAAATGCAAGGCGCGAACAGTTGGGCAATTTCCTGTCATCTCTGCTAACTGGTAACTTCAACTAATCGGAACTACGTCCAAGATGTAAATACCTTGTTGTTACATTTGGATATCTCCATCTAAACCTATAGTATTGATAAGTGGAACTCAGTGCAATAATCATTGGAATGAAGAATTTTTAGTTTAAACCATTCACAAGGGATTCCATTTTAACAAAGTTATATTTAGTTACTGTACAAGAGAAGTAAGCAGTTAATTTATAGCGATTGGGTAGATTCGAATGTCAACCTGGTTCTCTTATAAAAATAATAAATAATACATGTTCATTATAGATACAAAGTGGGCGACATTACACGTTACATCTTGTCTATAACTACAGCAGAGAGGAAATAAATTAAATTTCGCAGGTACTTTATTTCAAGTTTCACAAAGAACATAAATTAGGTTCAAAGAAATTGAGGATGGAACCAAAATATTAAAACATGAGGAACTTCGCTGGCTGGCATCTCCGACCTTATCTGATGAAATTATGTGCAGCCATTATTAAATATCCATTATATGTTTTAGTAAAGTTCTCACCAAAAACCTGTGTTATCCTTAAGAATTGTTTGAAAATTTTAATTAGTTCTATTTCAATATGCTGAAATAAGAAAAACGTGGAAATCTTTAAACTTACACTTTTTTGTCATTGTTTGCGAATATATTTCGACGGATACTGTACCATGTAAAACCTAATCTTTCAACAAATCTACCGATCCTTTTGAGAAATTGTTTAATATCAACAAACGTAACAATTCATTATTGTTTTCACATTTCGGTATCTACAAAAAGCAGTTTTCTCCAGAAGAACTTTCCTAAAATAATCTCATCTCATGATGAAATTTTTCTTTATAATTATGTTACATATTAGAATCTTGGAATGGAATGGGTGAACCAAAATTCGATTCTCCTGAACCAAAAACATTAGAATATCTTAAGACTTGATAGTTACCCAGTTTTGTGAAAATACCTCTCAATTGTAACTGACGTCACAGGTATTGAGATAAAAAAGATCGAACAAAGTATTTGGTTAGTCGAGTAAAGCAGTTTATCATATTTTGCTGAAAACATCGCGATCCCTTTGGGGCTCTTGATAGCGAAACTAAACCCGTTTGTCCACCCGTCCGTCCTGGTCCACAAATTATGTCTCAGAAATTACAAGGTGTAGAGAGGAGGTTGAAGAACTGTTCGAATGTTATTGAGTAGACTATTTCAGACCTACCGAAAACATCTTGATTCATGCATGCGTTCAGTGTTGCCAACCTAAGTTTTCTACAAATTATTTGTAGATTGTAAATTACGTGATCGTAAACAGGTGGAAGTTTTTAAAGCAATATTTTGAGACGATTTCTGGACTGCCACAAGGTACAAATATCGGCACTTTATGTACATTTTAATAAATAATATATATTTAAGTGTATCAAGCACTCTCAAATTTTATAATTCTCGGATTGATTAAAATTATACACTAAAATTGAATCAATTGAGGAAAGAGCTAAAATAAAACAAGACTTGGATAATGTGAAAGAATAGGACTACAAAAATGAGTTTTAATTAAATTTTATAGCAACATTGGCTTATCTCGGATGGATGAAGATAGGATAAATTGCTCGAATGAAGAATGTAGGAGGGAACCGGAGGACTGAGAGAAATCCAGTTACACGATGCTTGTCCAATAAAAATTGCACATGTCATCAACAAGGATGAAACCAATCATCGCTAACACCAGACTAAAGCGTCTTATCATGAACCAACAGCTGCCCACTTAAAAGTGAATGTTAATAAATGTGAACACACTCAATAGTCTATACCTTTCAGGAACATAAAAGTGTGGTGAATATGATTACTCGAAAAATGGAATAAACGTGAAACTAATAGGATCCTGGCGTTGTCCTTGATCCGAAACAATACTTCGTGCTTCGCATTGGCATTATCATTAGCAATACTGAGAGGGTCCTTGAGGATTTTTACCGTTTCAGGAATGGACTCCGTCTTGGATCAACACTGGTAAAACTGTATTGTCTTTACGTGAGATCGTAACTAGAATACGTATATATTGTATGACTTCCCAATATTCAGAAAGATATATAAATACTAGAAACGTTGAAAATAAATTTAAAAAGTTCTGTCATATAGACAAAGTCCATAGTATCCAGGCGTACATGTCATATAGGAAATTAAAACACAATGTTAATATACAATCGTTGGAAGAAAGAAGGCATCCAATTGATTCAATATTCCTTTACAAACATATAGTAAATTTGATCCTATTGATTTAATTATGAACATTTTGATTCGAACTACGTACACTAGAACAAAATTATAAAATTAATGGAGCAACCTATTATATAAAGTATATGTCCGGATTTTTACATTAATCTCAATCTTGGTGCATCAGTTCTTTCTGAAAATGATTGTACTGAATGTTAATTGTACCTAAGAATTTCAAAGGATTTCAGTGGAATGATTTCAAAGGATTGACTCTTTTGTATCCATTTCCTCGCACGTACATTTCACACTGCAATAAACATATTAGCTGTATACTGTATTATGAATAATACATAAATGAAACTAGTTATTTACATTAAGGCCATTAAATTATTGCTATCGCCTTAAACAAGCTGATGAGCTCCTAAATAGGGTCTACAAGTGAGGCGTACTTGCGAACAGAAGTCTATATTCCATATTAAAAAATATTTTATAAACTTTGGTTCGCGCATGAGCCTCAATTTTTTATAAAAATAATCTTAACCGTTACATCAAATAGACTTTGGCGGGAATTCAACCCTTGATCACACACGCAAACATTTACTCCTGAAATCTTATATTTGAGCGAGAAAACTCATTCGCAGTCAAGAATAAACATAACCCGACTTTATCAACCTGGTTACTCGCTCGTTATACTTTAAATGCTAGCCAACATTTTAAAACTGTTTGCCTTTCGTAGCTTCTGAATGAGATTTATTGATCATCTTTAACATTTCTGGACACATCTTGAGAATTTTAGGACATTCCAATTATTAAGCTTTGGCTTATTGATCAAGCCTTTGCTGGTAACCTACAAAGGTGCAAACTCTATAGCGGATATGTAATATAAAGTAAATTCATAAATGATGTCTTTCCTCATTGTGTATTTCTTACAGAAAGTGAATTTTTCATTTGAGAAAACCGCGTTCAGAAAGTAAACATAATTAAATTGTTAGTTCACATCATAATTTTAGATTGTTTCTGATTCGATATTGGGCTATTAGAAGTAAATATTTCCACTAGTTCAAACAAAACTTGTTTTTTTTTTACGTTTAAGTAGCTCGTCACAAATTCCAATTCTAAAAATAACTGTTGCTCGACAAAGACTTATTAGTAACTTCAGACACTTAGACAACATACCAAGGAGTCGTAGCTAATTTGACTGAACATTGGTAAAGTATTTGAGAGATCCTAATTTCGATGTCGAATATCGTGACTAATACTATTCGTCGTTTCTCCTCAGTCACACTAGCCAATTGAAAAGACTCTGCATTCAACTTGAGTCCTGTCCGACAATTTTTCTTATTCCCAAGCACGTCGCGGACTAAGCCATAGACGCTTCAATGTATATATAAATTCAGTTAAGTTCGATTCAAGTAGACGGCTAAATTGAAAGAGTGAAAATCTACATTGTGCTTAATATCTATAAATTATTGAGTGTAATGATTCGTAACTAAGTGATTTTTCATGTGATGAACCTCATCGGCTTGTAGTTCTACTTTCAGATTGTTACAAGCGAGACAGCAATGAATTACATACCTTTCACGTTTCTTGTGGTTCTGGCTACGATATTAATTCTGGCATTGCAGGTCAACCCAGTAATTCCCCAGTGTAAGTTAATTTTGTAATTTTGTATTAATGTTAATATTTATATAACATAAGATACAAACAATATTTCTTACATTACCTGTAGCACAAGTTTGAAAGAAGAGGTTGTCTCCAACATGAATTATTAATACAGCTTTATTTGTATATCTTTTCGTAAAATTTAAAAAAACAAATTTGTTTAACGGTAGTTCAAATTACTGCAGTAAAACGAACGTGTTGTGCTGGTGTAACACTGCTTTGATATATGTACCTTTTGGATGTATACGTTTATTTACATAATGTGCAACAAATCTAATTGCAGATTTAATTATATTTTACAGATCCAAAATGTTCAGACATAAACTGCGCAGAGAATCCTGGAGCTAGATGTGACAATGGTTTCATGAAGTTTTGCACATGCAGCAAAAATGGTGATGGAAAAAAGATATGCGGGAGGAGAACATATGATTACTTATACTAAATTAGCAAAATTATTATTGTCAACACAAAAATCAAGAATGCCGTAATAATTTAGAATTTTCTTGTACGTCTTCAAATAAAATTTTGTAGCGTTTCAGATAAATGTTTTGTCTTTTAATAATGCTGATTTTGTAGAGAATCAAATTGAGCAAGCGTCGTTCCACAGAATTTTGACGACTGTTTTGATATCCTTCATATTTGGTACATATAGTTCCATGTACAAGCAAAGTTGAAAACAGTTTTCGAAAAAGAAAATATTGCTTATAGTTCGGTATATAGAGGGTGTTCAGAAATGAGATACTGCAAAATTTTGTAAAAAACAGCGAATCAGGAAGTTACACATATTTTAAAAACTTGTCGTGATATTTGAACACTTGAGAAACATTGAACAATAGACACCTAAGAGAATGTTTAAGGTTATCTATGTAAGTTATAGCCTCAAAACCTCTAGCTTGGTTAAACAGTTGTAAGGTATAGGTTAAATGTTCATTTCTAGATTTTTTCCGAAACAACGAAAAGTAATACCAAGCCGTTTACTTTGTTATTATTATCTATTATTGTTACTGTAATAGCAAAAAAAAAATAACTTCCTGTATCATTTCCATTTCTTGATATCGAAACTTCAATTTCACAAAATCTCAAATTTGTGAAAATGTGAGGGGTTGTAAGTAAAAAGGAAGTACACGAAGAAAATTTTGCAGAGGAGTTCCTTTGATCATATGCGCAAACAAATGTCTAAGTAACAAATTCACTGTATTGAGAAAAACGGGAAAGGAGTTGAAAATTCTCCGCTGAATGTATGTCAATCAATTTTTGTTCCATCAATCCAACACACTGTTTAAAACGGCTACTTTTTCGTAGCAGTGATAGCAGTAACTGCTATTTTAAAATATATGTTAAGTTAGCAGTTTAGGAATATTTTTCTAAATGGGAGTTATATGTTCCCAACGTAAAAAAGCAATGTAAAAGTACCCTTTTAGACTAACTTAATTCATTTAAAACTAATTATGAAAGTATATATAAAAATATCTACCAGAAAAAGATAATATTCAAAACATTACTTTGAGGAATGCGTTTCGTTTGTGTAATTTAATTATGAAGAACACATACTATATAAATAATTGAGATCTTTACGTTAGTCACATATAAGGTTCGGGCCTTCTTTATTCAATTCGAAACAGAATGTTTGTAATATGTAAAATATAAACCAAATATCTTATATTGTTTGATAAACAATATATTAACTCAGGATTAATGTAAATTGCGTTTCTGTGTAACATTATTTATCCAAACACTAAATCCACTAGTCTCTTCACAAATTATTGCGATCACGATTAAGATAATAAATCCAATATCTAAAAGTATACGCACAGCGTTAACGACAAATCTTTTTTATATTTGTCTGCTTTGTTTCCATTTAAACGGCGGTAAATTCATTTATCTTTAGGATGGACAAATAGTAAATTTAGTTCCTGTATTGAAATCTGAAAACTCTTCGCATATATGCAATTATTATTATTTACAAACTGATTAATGAAAGAAAGCCCTGTTAAAATTGATTTTAGATTTCAAGAACATATCTTCAAGACAGAGATAAAATAAATGTTACTTTAATTTGCCAAACGGTTTGAAATGTTCAACTGAAAGTAATAAAAATAACTCAGATTAATACATTTAATGAGTAAACAATGTCGCATAGACCAAAAGTGAAATATGACATGTGAAAGCTAAAAAGTAAAATTACTAGAGGCAATCTTTATAGAAATACCAAAGAGTTCTAACGTTTAATGTTAAGGAACAGAATGGAAAAAATAATACGTTGCGTTAAAAGTTATTTTTATAAATGTTTAACAAATATACAAAATAAAAAAATGTATAAAAGTTACATATAGATCGGATTTACAAAATTGGTTTGCTTCTTTATTTGGGTCATGCACTTTCGTTTTAATATTATAAAACATTAGGCACAATCTGTGTCGTAAGAAGTCATAAATTCCAAGTGTGTGCGGAGTGTAGTACTCCAACAACACATTTATGGTAGATAAATGTAACATAAACCAATAAAATTCAAAATATGAGTCTCACGCTGAGGAATACAAAACGAAAATAGATACAGGATGTTTGATTATTGCGAACAATGATTAAGGGTGAGTACCTGAGATCAAACTTAGAATACGTTGATAAAAACCGGTCTCGAATATTTAGTACTTTCGGAGATATAGGCTACAGAATGAACTGGGAAATTGCACTTCAGATCGGATTATTTCGAGTACGAAATGTCAGAGAGTACGCAGATCAGAAAAAAATAGAGGAAGTAACAGTGTGTTATATTGGGTGTGGAAATTTGAAATGTCTACATGCAGGGAGTAAGTTTTCCCAAAAGGAACCAGAGGATTCCCAAATTTTCTTTTAGTAAAGGTGGATCAAGAATTGCATAAATGAGACGACTTCTAGACAGGTGAAAATAATTCGTTTACAGTATGTCGATGTTCCAAGTAGGTTCCGTATGCGGAAAGATTTTTAAAATCGTGCTGGATTACATAACTGAAAGGATTATGAGTAACAATAACTTAATTAGCACTTATAGTATTTCCCACAAACGAGACAATGTGTTATTACTTAGTAGGATGGCGGCTATTACATGAATAACAGATGAAGTGTAAGGTAAAAGGCGACCCCGTTGGTCGGGTGGGCAGTGCGTGGGTCACGCTGCTTCGGTGAAGAATCCCAGCTGGACCATGGAACCTTGGTAGCATTTAGAATTGTACTACTACAGCAGATAGGATAAAATATAATAGGGCTTTAATGATAAAATCATGAGATTTACAGCATTTATAGTGCACATTATTCTAGAGATTTTGAGATATAAGACAAGTTCAGATATTTTCGAAACCGGCTGCTAAGGTGCCAATACACTGTCTTTTGTATTTTTATCATAAACGGTGACTCGTACAGATATTTGACAAAAGTACGAAATTAAAGGACTTATTTTTTTCTTTCTGAGTCAATGTTACCACTTTTTACCTAGAATGAACGGATATAAAGTTATCACTATAATAACTAAAGTTATCTAAATTACAACACTTAACAGGAAAACGAATTAAAAAGATGTTTTCGACATTTACGCAAGACTGGTAAAAGATGCGAAAGAAATTCAGAGTACAAAAATTTAAGGACTTTTTTTTTACACAATTTTGGTTCACTTCATTTTCATACGACCCATTGTTAGGTGAGAATTTAGATGCGTCTCTAAATATCGTAATTAAAAGCTTTTCTGCTTTTGTTTCTGGTTTTGTTATGGACAACAATTATTTGCGGGAAAGGGGGTCCATGAATGAATTTTTAAATGTAGACTTGTAGACTGCACATTTTCATCCAAAAGTAAGCTGAAAAGTATAATATGGGGGTATGGAGAGATAAATACTTGCGGGAGAGGAGTAATAACTTGGGATACTTTCATCATTCGCGCTTCTTTCTTCATAGCAGACTAGGGCAGCATATTATAGATGTATAGAGGGAAAAACTTAACATGCAATGGAAAGTCTTGTTTCAAATATCTTTATTATAATAATTATTGAGAGTATTCCATACATAAGAAACAATCTGTAAAATTTTGTTCTTTAAATATATTGTGTACTTTGAATTTCTTTCTCGTCTCTTACCATTTTTGCGTATACGTCGAAAAACTCTTTTTAACTCGTTTTTCTCATAAGTGTTGAAAATTACAACTTTAAAACCGATGATAACTTTCTCACAGTTCGTTCTATGTGAAAAGTAGTTAGATAGACTCAGATAGAAATAAAATGATCTTTAATTTTGTACCCTTGCAAAATTTCTAAACGGGCCACCGTTTGTAAGAAAAATGCAAAAAATAGTATTTCAAAATGGCGGCCGGTTCCAAAACATTCTGACATTGTCCTATATCTTTAAATGTTTAGAATAATGTGCACTATATGTAACTCGTGGTTCTATAATGAAAGGTATCGTTCTGCGAAATATTTACCTATCTGTCGGACTATATAGCTTATTGAACTCAAATTCGCCCGTTACATTATTGAGTAAAATGCACTAGAAATAAAAAAATTAAGCACTGAATTCACAAAACGTATTGTATTAACCAAAATGGCAGAAATTAAAAGAACCAGGAACATTCATGTGCATTTCAAATCCAGTTGACAGAACGTAGATAATATCCTGAAAGGATATCATCACGTGATTCTCTCTGTATTCTCATATTTCCATTAGTTCTCAATAAATGATCACAATTTGTCTCGTGGAATCAGGTATCGATAGGATTTAATAAATTCTCTGTGTTTCCCTAAAGTTATCATTTCTTATTAAATGCTTTTGCGTTTCTACACTGTTTCCTTCAGGGCTAGCAAGAAAAAAGTATTTTCAGAGATCCCAGCTTCAATTCTCGGCTCTGCCACGGACCCCAATATCACATTGCAATGAAAAAAATCAGACTTGAGAGACTCCCTCCAGCAGATGTCTCATCTACTAGTGAATATAACTAACAACTGGTGTATTCAATTTTAGTGTTTGAAACCGACTTAGTTATTTTTATAATTTGCAAAATTTATATTCTTAATTAACTAAAGAAAATATCTACTTTAAAATTCAAAATCCATAGCATTTCCCTGTCACTCCGATAAATTGTACAGAGTTGCCAACCTTAGTAGTACGCCTGCGTCGCGCATAAAACACTGTATCTAAACAGCTCGCATAAAATTGATTAATCGGTGTGCATTTAAGAAATTCTAACTGAAACCACACGAAGAGAAAATCTCTGCAGCAGACGTTATATTTGATTCCTGCTTTTATCCTATGTGTAAAGTAAGCAAAGGAATTTTATCAATTAGATGCTAAATCACTAGTAAATTACTCCTGGTATTAGTCATATTTAGGAGTTGCTATAAAACCCAAACGTGTAAAGGTTTCCTTTACAAGATTTATGTATTTTTATACAGTTAATTTGCATTAAAGCTAGCTTATTTACAGAAAATAAATCCGGTTGTTTTCAACATTGTTTTAGTGATTTTCAGGGATAATTAAGACGTTTTTAAAATAAAGTTTACTAAAAATAATTATGTGTGAACAAATGAGTGAAATTTACAAAATTTCAAAAACCACTGGCTGGCTGGCTGACGAATCTTCAATTTACGCAGCTTCCAGAATTATATAAGACATATAAACTTATTATGTGAGCGTTTTTTTTTATTATTTGTTTAAGACTACACATTATTTACATTTCTAAATTTTAGTTTAATCTGTTAAAATTTAAGTGAGATGAAGAGACTAGAATATTAGCATCATTAAGAAAAATAACTCAAAAAGAAAAGATGTTATTTTGAATGCAATAATATATTATTTATCTGATTCATATGTTTCCCTTAGAAAATTTATTGTAAATCTGATGTGATATAGTTTCACTTTTTTCTCACCTTTACTTGACTTGTATTTTTCTACACGAATCAACGAAGTCCAGCCACCCCCATCAGTGGTATACAACAGAGTTACTGAACCTCGCTTAAAATACATATATTTTTTGAAAGTTTCATAAATGTGTTCCTAATGTTTTTCGTAAGTGTCTCAAAAACGTATGGCAGGTTTTTGCAATGACCACCCATCACCTAAAACAGCAATCCATAAGTGTAGAACAAGTCCTCACCCTCAATGCCCTTACTGTTCAAAACATGTTCCTGTTCAATCGTGAAAAGTCCTTACTTTCATTCAATATTCAGCCAAAGATACTTTCCAAGCCGACTTATAGTATCTGACTTTTAGAGTCAGTTCTAGAATCGACCGCTAAACTTCTAGTCGAGACCGCTAAATTGAGGCCGATTCTGATTTTGGCCAATGAGGGTACGCAAAATGAGAGTTGGCCTAAACTTAGCGCTGACTAGAAGTTTAGCGGTCGATTGTAGAACTGACTCTAAAAGTCACATACTCTGTTTCCTATATAGACTTTCAAACCAACGTCGCTGCAAAGCCTGACTAATATAATCCCACTTCACTGATCACATCATGTCGCAAATCCCACAATTAATCCACTGTAATCATAAATGTTTAATTATGGCTCGTCATTGAACCTAAGGTTTCCTCTAGTTAAGAAGAGTCATCAAACACCTGTCTTTTGTTTTAAAGTGTTGTGGCGTCTAAGTGCACATGACAGTCATTTACTATCATATCATCACCTGAATAGCCCAACCTGTACTATGATTATAAACTAAGATTATAATGCCCAAGTAATGAGATACTTAAAATAAATAAAGGATTAGAAAAGATTATAACATCCCTTAGAACATCCATCTTTTATGTTCCCATTTATCCTATCACTCCACTTCCCGACGTAGAGGGCGTAACCATCTGCAGGGTGCTAGTGGCTGCTTGCTGCCTACCAAAAAATGTATTTATATTATTTGGAAGATAGCAGTGGTGTGCATAACGTCCCAGAGAACCAAGCCCATTTCAATGCAAGATGGATTCCAGTGTCATTTTCAAAGAAATAACTGAAATTCTACTATCCACAATCCCATTGGCCTATTACCCTCTTCCAGGACAAGTCCTTGGTCAATTCCAATGGGTTGTTAGGCTTTTCAAGAGTGAAACTGTCGTTTTAATTTTTCTAAGATATATTTCAAACAAATTGCCGATATACTAAAACATATTAACTGAAATGCAAGTAAAAAATAAACTATAAATAACTTCACCTATCCATTACGCAGAATTTCAGTTCTTTCTTTGGAAAAAAAATACAGAAATCCGTCTTCTATTTGGAGGACCTTGGCTTTCTCAGACGTTATGTACTACATTGCTATAATCCAAATATTATAAAACACATTTTTCCTTAGTGCAGTAAGCAGCCACTAGCATCGTTTACGCACTCTACTTCGGGAAGAGGAGTGATAGGATGAATGGGAACAAAAGATGGATAGTCTAAGGGATGTTATAATCTTTTCTAATGTTTTATTTATTTTAAGTATCTCATTACTTGAACATTATAAGCTTAGCTTATAATTATATGACAGGTTGGGATATTTAGTTGATGATAAGATGGTAAACAAATGTCATGTACGCTTGGACGCCACAACACCTTGAGACAAAAAGACAGGTGATTGATGACTCTTCTTCACTAGACGAGGCTTTAGGTGCAATGACAGATAGACATGAGTGTGATATGCGAGATGAAATGATCAGTAAAGTGGTGCTGACCTTCGTCAGGCATTGCAGTGATGTCTGGTTTGAAAAATTTACATAGGAGCTTTAATTCCGTTTGAGAAGTATTTTTGGCTGCATGTTGAATGAAAGCAAGGACTTTTTATGATCGAACAGGATGATGATTTGAACAGTAAGCGCATTGAGGGTGAGGACCTGTTCTACAGTTATGGGTTGTTGTTTTGAGGTGATGTGTGATTGAGGTCCCTAACAGCATTGCGAGGTCGCATCGACATCGCAAAAACGTAACACTTGTGACATGGTCACGTCGCATAAACATCACAAAATCGCCCGGCGACATAAATAGGAGAGCCCTGCGACCTCCAAATGTCCGCCCTGGATAAATCCATGGGACGTTCTGATGTGACGTCGCAACGGGACATTGAGACGTTTTAGAGACAAGAATGGTACGTAGCAGAAACATCGATGGGACATCAAAGCGTGATGTTTGTAGCAAATTTTCTTTCCGGGAAAATGAGGTGGCTTCATGTCCGTCTCTTTTCAGTCTATAACGTCTACCCTTGCCGTGAGTCATGTCGTACCTATAGTAATTTCATATTCGCCATCAATTTCTATGCAGTCTAGTTCGTGTCAATTTATTCACATGATATTTTGTACGTTTCACCTATCTTCCTTCAAGATTTAACAAATCTTTACTTAGCGATAATTCAGTAAAGATCAGTGAAATCCTAAGGGAAGATTCGTGAAACCCACAAGATATCATGTGAATGAGTTGACACAAACTAGAATCCACAGAAATTGACGGAGAATATGAAATTACTATAGGTACGACATAACGTACGGCAAGGGTTATTATTACAGACTGAAAAAAAAGGCCCAGTGAACATGAAACCACTCCATTTGTTTAAGTACATAAAATTACTTACCGTGACTTATAGTTTAGTATTTGTAGACTGATTGAAGTTATACCAAGACTTATGCAGGCGACATACATATAAATACACCAGCATTCTGATCTAATTAAAATACTGGTAAATCACTGACTGCACAAAATCATGATTGTGGAACTACGCATTTGAAAATATTGACTAAGCTTCAATTTCTGTAGAATGTTCAGACTGGAATGTGGAAGGTATCGGCCAGGGCCTTAAGTAAAGTACCATTGCAGTATTGTCCGAACTAAGCTATGGAAATTAAACTTGTCAGGATGGTCGGCCAAGGGGTTCGAGCCAAAGTACCTACACATTGCCACTCAGAATATGCAAAGTTAACAAATTGACTAAAGAACACCGGTAGCCACATGATGATAATTACTGCAGTCAGTGATTGCATTCCATATTAAAAGATCACTAAAAGTGTCAGTAACTCAAATAATAACTTTATCGAAATTAATTATATAAGATTTACTAATTATTTTGTATAAGAAATAAACAAATTAGTTACAAGTATAAATAAACAAATCACTCTCGCGCTGCTTTTGTCTTCCGTTCCTCACAAGCGTTCATATCTTATTTAAATCAACATTTCTTTTAAAAAAAGTTGTATATTTAAAACACAAATAAATTCCTTTTTGTATGATCTACACAAGAAAAAAATCTGAAGGACTATTATCGTTTTCTACACACTTCTCTTCACCATCATCGAAGCGTTCATAATATTTCACTTAAAACGGCACTCCTTTCTTAAAAAAAACGTTTTTTACTTAAAAAACACAAATAAATTCCTTTTCTTATATTATACACCAGAAAAAAACACTGGAAGGATCCTTTTTTCACCATCATAAGCGTTCATGTCTTATTTAAGACAGTGCTTCCTTAAAAAACTTGTTTGCTAATTTTATTCACATTCACCTTCCCAAATAGTGTGTAGATGTAATAAAAGAAAACAAAATATTTGAAAGATATTTTCCCTTACGATTTTCTCCACCTTCATCTTCGTCATCTTCACGGGCACTTTCACTATCATGAGTTTGCACCTTATCCACAGTTCGGTTGAAATATCCCCATAAGTTGCCTTGTCATTGTCCTACTGCACAGTTTCTGAAAAAATGAAAAAAGAATAACTAAGCAACAAACAATGTGTAATACCGATATTAATAATTAGATTTATAATACATTCACGTTTGTTTAAATTTAAATTCCACATGCGTTTAACAGAAATAAGTCACACGGTAAAGAAAAGGACAAATATACTAAAGTAGAAAATTAACGAATTCAAGAACTTGACTATATATTCTCATCAGATTGAACCAAATAGGACTATAGTTATAATGAGATGAGATGATTTTGCGGTACATGTCCGGATATTTTGCGACACACCGGTTAAGAAACCAAGTCATGCAGGACTGTAACTACTGTTTATAGTGGGATTTGAAACATTTTTTTTTATTAGGCTGGGACAGAGGGCAAGAATTCGGTCAGGTCATAAGTTGTAGGTTCCATCAAGACATTTACCTGGTGTGACTGAGGAAAACTACAAAAGAAACTCACATACCGAATGTGAAGTTAAAGCTCTACCAACTGAGTTACGTAGCTTTGTCAAGTAACAATTAAGGTTTTTTTTAGAAAACAAAGTCCTGTTGTGCATGGACATTAAATTGTAACTGTAAATATGAAGCAAAGAAACCGAAGAAGTAATAGGCAGATCTGTCTATATCTAGCAGAAAAGAAATCCAAGTAAGGGTTCCAAATCATGTAATCAGAGGAAATTCCTTGAATTTTTCAGGTTTCCTAATATACTATTCAGAAATAAATACTAATTTTATTTTTTCCTAACCTATACATAAAAAACAAAAAAAATAGAATAGACAAGAGAGGAGCTTATTATTTACGTCGCTTTCTGAATGAATAAATCTACAATGGTTAACATTTAAAACAGTGAAAAATCAGTAGAGATTTCGACAATACAAAGTCATCTACAAAGTAATAGCATGAACGTATCACAGATGCAAGAAGGAATATAGTTCCTCGTACAGCCTCTAGATCAAACGCATAATTAAGTCACCGAGACCACGTAGCTAAATGGTAGAGTTTGGCGTAGCGTTCGCGAGGTCTGAGTTCGATCCCAGCGGCCAACCATCCTGGCAGCTTTTTTTTTTCAAGTTATTCCCTCAGTTACACCAGGAAAATGGCAGGATGGCACCGTTAACTAAGGTCCTTCTCCGACATCTTGCCAAATCCGTTCCCCTCCCCTATTCCGGCCTGAAACTCAGATGCATAAAGGCCATAAACACAAATTCAAACATAAGTAAATCATATATGGTGCCATTATATTTCGATCTCTGAGACCTTTCTCAAGCAGGAAGAAGTAGATTATGAATATGTGTAAGCAGACAAATATTTTCTTAGTAATTTATACATATCTTCCTGCTTGCAAACGACCTCAGTTCGAAGAATAGTGCCTTCATCTTTATTTTAATTATATTATGAAGTTATTTAAGGCCTTTACGTATCTTAGGCTCATGGTGAGAGACTGCTCGAAGGTAGATGGTCAGGGCGTATTTTAGGTACCATCCCATCATTTGCCTGGTATGACTGAATAAAAACCATGGATAAACCTCGGCTGATGAGATCGATCAAAAAACCTCCCGAATGGTAATCCAAGACTCTACCACTGAGCCATGGGAGCTCGTTCTCTTAGTTATGTGTGTCTACAAATTGAATTGGATATACGTAACCTTTGATCTGTTATCTGCCATCTGAAATTATAATTAACACAAAACGAAACTTTTGGGAGCATTAGTATATCACCGCCGAATTTGCAATACCTCCTATGTGCTCAAAAGTCCAAAATTGAGTTTTTGGTGTCATTCGAAAGAGAAAAACACTCCCCTTCTTCTGCAATCACAACTTTGTGCAAACTATTTCATGCCACGGTTTTAAATAAAAAAAATGCTATATCTTAGTTTCGTACTTCCCTTTACGTAAACAATAAGACTTTCAACCATTTTTCCTGGTGCAAATTAACTGACTGCACTTGCAATATGTATTCCGACTACTCGCGGCAATTAGCATTCAGTAATATCGAAATAAGTAAAAATAACAGGTAACTTTATAAACACTTTTAATTGCTCTCCTGAAAAAAATGTTAAAATGCACATAGCAGGTATTGC
The DNA here is from genome assembly GCA_022664845.1 of Lepisma saccharinum. Lineage (NCBI taxonomy): Eukaryota > Metazoa > Arthropoda > Insecta > Zygentoma > Lepismatidae > Lepisma > Lepisma saccharinum. Next base: position 90,480 of record JAGDQP010000211.1, read on the forward strand.
AAATTCAACGACGATAATTATGCTTAGCACGGAATTCCATTCTACAAAAGTCACTAATTTATCTGTTTGAGAGGAAATTCTAAAAAAAATGAGCGCACGGCCTCTTTATTAATGTTCACTCTAAGAAGGAAAAAAGTGTCACCGTTACCGACAGAGCTACTGAAGTCTGAACACAAATTTACGATTACATACATTAACTTTTCGTGTATATACGCATTAGGAAATTTAATGAAATAATAATAGCCAAAGGCTGCCTTAGGTTAGGTAAGTTATTTTCAGAGTTATCTATTTAATCGTGTCTGTACCGATTTTTGCACAACAGTAACTGTGTTTAAAAGGATTGCCCTGCGTGATTCGAAAGGGTGAATATTAAGAAATAGCATAGCGAACATTCCTCCTATGAATAACTACCACGACGCTGAGGGGGGGAATCACTCAATTAAAGCAAACACTTTTAGTGTTCCACATAAACAGATAATCCATCCGCTTTCTTAATTAAGGCTTTCCACTTGCAACTTTTCAATTACCCAGCAAGGTTAGGTTGGTCAGGTTTCGTTCGGTTAGCGCAGCCCTTCCGCTAGTCTACTTCTCCTACGCTGATCAGACGGGTTGGGAGAGGAAAGCCAAAGCTCTCACTGTGATCGACACTATCTTTCATTCACAGCAGCTCCACAATTGTCCTCACGATGCTGTATCAAAACAGAATTTTTTTAACTTCCACCGGGAATCGAACCCGGGACCGCTCGCACTGAAGTCAAGCGCGCTACCGACTAGGCTATGCAGGAACTCCATATATATATATATATATATATATATATATATATATATATATATATATATGGTGCTGTTATACTTTTACGTCACCAAACAATGGAAAATTTACAGGAGAAATGGGGTTCTTGGGTAAGTGAAGGAAGGTGTCTTATGTAAAATTGGTGCGGCTCTGCTTGTCTAAAGTGCCTAACTACTGTAAATAACGAAGGTTTCTTACCCGCTTAAAAGTGCAAGGTTAGGCCACTGTACCGAAAAAACGATATGAAAACCGATTGCAGCGCCATTAATACGACTCCCTTGCAGTTGCAAATTAGCAGGAAACAGTTGTAACTTCTTGTAGTCACGTGTGCAATAAAAAAACGGACCTGACCTTACCTAACCTCCGAATGCCCTTGGTCACTACTATTATTAAATTTCGTAATGCGTTTAAATCATCAAGGCTTCTTATCCGCTTCAAAGTGCAGTGTTCGGCCATTGAAACAGTGGTTCCCTCCTGGAGTCGCATGTGCAAAAAACGCACCTGACTTTACCTAACCTCCGAATGCCCTTGATCACTACTTTTATTAAGATAAGTGCACATGTTTTAAGTGTCTATAAGTATATTCAAAGCATTTTAAGTGTAAATGAGGGAAATTCGTGAAAAACATGCGAAAATGTGCGTATATGCCCCAAAGTGCATGTAGTGTAAAATCACCGGAATGGAATGTTCTATCCGCGATGCACCCAAAAATGTTGCTTCCGGAAGGTAAATAGAGAGGAACAGTGAAAATCCGAACGAACAATGTCAAGTGGTTCTCTGGCGACGTAAAACTATAACTGCACGATTATATATATATATATGCATTCAGAATTCGGTTTTGCAGAATGTAAATTTTAATATTAGTCCAAAGACTTTTCATCACATTCTGCAATGAACACATCTGAATCATGAACGAGAAGCACATCCAACGCCATACAAAGGCAGCTAATATGGGTAATTATTAAAGGCTCATGTCAGTCAGAAATGATTGCATGGTAATTGAATATTATTTGCGTTTCTTATTTTCCACACAGCATAGTATGTTTCATGCGTACAGGGTTGCAAAGCATGGCATATTTGTAAGTTGCCACTAGCCTACAGGAAGAAAGTAACTTAAATGCAGTACTACTAACTATTCTTGAACACTGTAGGTAAAATTTAATTATTATTTATTCTGCACAGCACATCCGTTATTGCTTTTATACGTCTTTTCGTGTCCATCCGCATGTATATTCTTCACAATGACGGAGCACAACACCACTTGTTTTCACCGCTTAATCATATCATACACAAACATTAATTATACAAATATATGTATATATACATACCTCACTTTCTTGGAGTTTATAGTTTCTATAAAACAAGTTTTCGAATCAAGTAACAGTAACACACCACGATCGCGTCCAACCGCTGTCACGAGTAAGTTCAAAACATAACACACCGCGGCGCTGCTATCAGAGTTCAACTGTAGACAAATGACAACACATTTCCGAATGCAGATTCTCAAGTACGTCTCGACTTGTGACATATTGTTCTAGGGATGTTACAGTGACATACACGTTTGGGACGAACAAAATGCTCGCAATGCGCTGTCTTAGGGACGTGCTTTTTAGGTCTCATTGGGATATGCCCTAATGTGACCAAAACAGAACGTCTCAGCAACGTATCTGAGCAAATCCTGCTGTTAGGGGTGATGTGTGGTTGGAGAGGTGTAATATAGGATGGGTTATCTGGTTCTAGCTGAGGACGCCCTTTGCATTTATAGCTAAATAAAGAATCGGATTCACCACAGGTTATCCATTTAGGTGGATGCTATAGGTTGGTGCAGTATTGGTTTTGTTGGTCGAGTTTAACATCAGCATTCTAGTTCGTTATCACAATATTAAGGTTACTGAGGATTATAGGCTTGGCATTTCTTGCATCTCAGATGTAATGTATGTGATGTTCGTGAAGGCTCTACTGTATGTCTTTTCAGGTATATGTAGACACCATTGGCTAGAAGGCTGTCTATCGTAGGTGATGAGAAGTAGAACTTTGACCATGTAGTTTCTGATTCTTTCTTTGGTTTAATACGAATGCATCTATGTATGGTATGACCATCAATCTGAGTTTCTGTCCTGCCTCTGTATCTGTACCGTCTAAACCTACTCCTGTGATGAATACGGATAATATTGGAGAAAGATTTGGAGGTGGAAGTTGACGTATCGGCTTTTGGTCCAATCTTGTTAGAGAAGCTGATTTCAAAAGATTTCAAACACCAACTTGTTTCTGATGGTGGTTGTTAAGTCGGAATTGAACGATTGCAGTATGAATCCACTTCTGATTGGTATGATCCTGGTTATTGATTCGGGAGAGGCATACTTTTGAAATTTCTGTACTAGAAGGTTTGGAGTCTGAAGTCTGGTGTCTTAATAGGTGAGTAGAAAGGTGTTTGTGTAGCTGTAGTTTTTAAGCCTCTGAGTACTTGTTCCTCTCGTTAGGATTGAGTACAGTTCTTGGTATTCCTGTGTAGTTGTAGTATTTAAGCCTCTGAGTACTTGTTCCTCTTATTCGGGTTGAACTACAGTTCTTGGTCTTCCACGTTCACACACTCCACAACAACTAGCAGTTTATCTAAGATGCCTGTCAATGGCAACAAATGTCATTACATTTGCAGCTTGGCGATTTGTAAAATATTTTTGATAAAGATGTTACGCCATCAAGTCATACAATAAATGCATATGGGCCATCTCACACCATTTTCTAACTTGACACATAATGTCTCCTAGCTGCAAACTACAACAGAGTCACTGGCAAAGTAAGTACTTTGGAACGCACATTCAAGACGAAATTCGTGTACGTGTATTCTAACGTGTAACCTAAGTGAAAAATTAACGCCTAAAATGTGATGATTTTAAAGCTTTTCTATCTTTCCTACTTTCCTTTTTTCTATCATTATTTATTTATTTAGTTAGTTAGTTATTTCCATCTTAAAGTTAAAATTATAATAACAGGTTGAACCTTAACGAGTACTAAAAGAGTTAACTCGTGTCTTTCTGAGCCACTTGTGTTAAGTATGCTCTGTCATTTATAACACTTATGTACAAAGATTATACTTCTTCGGTAATCCTTAAAATCAATGTGGATGGCTATTTGAAACAACAAACAAACATAACTAAATCTTTTTTCTTTACTCGATAAACTGTAGGTTCACCCCATTTGATTAAAGTCCTTAGGTACTTAGAAAGAGTGAATTGCACTAATTCGTAGACCAAAAATAAAATTTCAAAATTGAATTAACTCGCTTCGTTAATGATATATTTTGAGTGCTACATTCTACATTTTGACGTAAACTGATCTCATTCAAATATCCTCAATTGCATCAGTGGTAATAAATTATCATTTTTCTATAACGGTTTCACCCAAATACAGGTTACTTACAACAGCCACTTTTGATCTCAAATTCTACCTAACTAAGATTATGTTTAAAGAATTCGAAAGTTCATCGTAACAGTAACAAACGTTCGCCATTGGATTTTATCCTGGGCAACATCAAGCCAATTTTCATCACAGACACATACTTCCTAAAGATCTCTTCCAATATTGCCTTCCCAACGATGTCTAGGTCTTCCCAGATGTCTCTTTCTATCTTGCTTTCCAAACAACATGGAATATAGTACTCGCTTCACCTCATCCGAGCTACTTACTTGCCCACCTAAGACCTCGCGATTTTATTATTCTTTCAACACCTGATGAGTTATAAAGTCCATGGAGTTTTCATTATATCTCCTCCATTCTGCAGTCATTTTGTCCGGTAAATCATTTTCAAGTCATTTTCAAACACACGTAATTTATGTTCATCTGCTAGAGTCGTAAGGTAAAAGGTAAAATGAATTTTATGGGCGGTAACAGCACTATGGCTTACGCCCGTCCCGATACGGGGAAGCCCTTTATCTTTGTCACGTCTAAAAATAGCTGGTAATTAAAATAAAAGAATATAAAAGATGAAGATATAAAAGGTCTTCACAATCACCCCACTGGTGTAAATGGCCAGAATAAAAACCAAGCCTGTAAACGGGCCTTTACAAATAAAACAAAACTACACTATAAAACTTAATGGAAGCCTGTAAATGGGACTTCACAAGATAAAACAAAACTACACTATAAAACTTAACAGCAAAGGAGCAGAATCTTATAAAATAAACGGAAATCATAAAAATCTTCAAAAACAAGTAAAAGATTACCGTTTAAGTTTAGGTTTATACCTATTTTTGCCTCTCCTTCCAACGAGATTAAAATCTATATCCATCAGGGGGTCCTCAACCATGTCGGAGGACAAAGATGAACTTGGTTGATGGATAGTATCTACAGACTCGTCCTGAGCTAATTGTGCAGCCAAAACGTTCGTCAAAGGGTTAATGCTCGTAGCGAGAGGTGAAGTTCGAGCTAATTTGGAGACCTTATAGGGACTAAAAGTAGGCTTAACCCGTGGAGCTCTAGAGCTCTTCACAGGTGTTTTTTGTCCCTGACTCTCCGGCGGCATATTGCTAGGAGTCTCCGATTCTTTGGGCGGCTTCGGAGTGTCGTCATGCACAACAGACTCTGTTTGTGTTGATACGTTAACTGTCTGGGTACCAACCGAGACAGTTTTAACTGCTATTTTGGCTAGAACATGGGAAAACGCACCAGAGGGAAGGGTGCGCTGAGACTCTTTTACGCGACGTTTTGCATCTCCAGCAGATATTTTCTCTATCACCATCAGCTCTCTAATACGTTTTTCTTCTTTAAATACCGGACAGTCACGCGACCAGGCCGTGTGATCACCCTTGCAGTTAACACACTGAGGTTTCTGTGATGTGCAAGGATCCGCACCATGGCTGCTGGTACCGCATATTGCACATACGGCAGAGGTCGCTTTACACGACGTGCTGGTGTGTCCATAGTGCTGGCATTTAAAACACCGGAGCGGACTCGGTATATAAGGACGGACAGGTAAGCAATAGAATGCTGCCTTCACGTGCTAGAGTCGTGGTTCATCTGCTAGGTCATCTTCAACTTTCGCAACCGTAAAATATTACCGGTAGAATAACCGTTCTGCATATTTTCAATTTCAATTTCCTTGATATTAATCTCAATGTTAGAAGTATTTAGATTGAATAGGAGCATGCGTCGCCCGATACTCAGATTTTGTTTATTCTTCCGTAACTTGTTTTTGCTTGTTATGTATGCACTCAACTATTTAAATTTGCTGACCTTCTCTATGGCTTCATCCATAGTTATTATTATATTATTTCCTTCATTCCCTGTGTTTCGGCTTGTTACCATGTAGTTTGTTTTATCTATGTTTACCTGTGGACCTATCTCATTGCGCATATCTGCTATTCCACCGGTGTTGCCTGGTAGTGCATCTATATCGTCCCCTTCTAAATCTACATCACCCGTGTATATAAACAGTTCATTCAGACCGTTCAATGTTAGTTCGTTTCAGTCTCTTGTAATTTTTAAAATCGCATACGCTTATGCAAAATTAAACTCTAACGATAATAAGGTATCGTCTTTTTTCAATCCATTGCGAATCTCGAAACTACCTGACCTATCAGTACTCTGCTAGTGAGGTCGCTGAGACACACCTTCACTTGTTAAAGGAGATATTTTGCAATTCCAAATAGTATCAGGATACTGTATATCTTTTCCCCTTTGATACAATTATATGTTTTATTAAAGTCTATGAATACTTGGTGAACAATCCCATTAAATTACCAATTGTTCTCCAAAATTTGTCTCAAAACGAAAATCTGGTCCAGCGTGGATATAATTCTTCTAAATCCGCATTCGTGATTTCCAATTATTTAATCTACTTACACGCATATTACACTTTCTAACAGATTGGAAGTTACGAGATTCCGCTGTAATTATTACAGTTTGATTCTTCGCCTCTTTTTGTAAATCGGAACTATTATTGAGGTTTTTCGTTTCTTTTGAAGCTCCTCCTTTGTTCATATAGTATTTATCAATTTATGTAGTTCCTTGATCAGTGCTGTTTCCCCACTTTAATTAGTTCGGCTGAAATATTGTCTATTCCCGGACAATTGAAATTTTTTAGATCTCGTTCTCGCTATTTTCGGGTGTCCACGGTTCTGCGGTATGGCTTTCAAATTCCTCTGTTTGTTCTCCGTTGTGTACATGAAGAAGTTTATCGGAATAACTTTTCCGCACCTTACATATTTTAGTCGGATCCGTCTGAAGATCTCCAATTTCATTTCTAACATTCCTAATCCCGGTTGGTAAACTTTTCTTAACGAATGAACCTCGTTATATAGATCTCGTATGTTATTTGTCTTGCAATTTTCTGCAATTCCGGTAATGTTCTGCGTCATATATTCTCGCTTTTTTGCTTTTCAACATTTGTGTTGCGTTTCGTTTCACGTTACTTTAGTGGTTGGTATTTGCTTCGCTTTTATTATTAGTCATCGTCGACTTGTTTGTTTTCCCTTCCTCATCAATCTTAAAGCATTCTTCATCAAACCAAGGTTTGTTGTTCTACGGTTTCGTCTCACCAACACCTTCCTTCGCAGCGCCCTTCATTATATCACGAACTGCCCCCCATATCTTAATCATATCAACTTCATTATTAGTATCATCTTTATTATTTTCGAGTCGGCTAAAATGTCGAACCTATTTCAGAGTTAATGCAGTTCCCGAATCTCAGATAGATTTACAGAATAGAGTCACTTGAATACAGAAACAAAAGTCAAGAAGTATAAGAAATTAAAATCATTAATGCGAGCGAATTTTATTGACAAAGTATCTTAAGAAAACGTATTCCTAACAAACATGTTTCTAGTTAAATTATTGGAAATATTTACATGTAAAAGTTTATGCATATAAAACGAATTTTAGAACATAACCATTGAATTCTCTCAGTTGATCATCTTTATAAATGTATATTTTCCATGACTAAGATAAATATGAGCATTGTTGAATTTGAAAGTGCCAATAAATAATATCTTGAAACGTGAATATTAAATCAAATTGTTAATCAAATTATAGCATATAATAAATAGGTAAAGTTGTTAATGAAATTACTTGGAAATTACATCTAAACATCTATGCAAATAAGACGAATTTTTTAACGATACCAAATTGTTTTCTTCATATATAAATTCTTTTTTTACGAATAATTCAAATGAGCATTGTTTAATTTGGAAATGCAAATAAATATTATCTTGAAATTCGCATATAAAATCAAATTGTTAGTGAAATTATACCATATAATAAATACGTAACATATATTTATTTTATGTTTTAAAAAATGAAGAATAGCATTGCACTATGAGATGTATGCTATTATTCTTTATATAACCGTACTGCCAAAGACTCTATTTTTATCCTTTAACCATGCTCAGACATGGTAATATATTTTATATTTTGCTTTCCACTTGTATTTCATTTCATGGCATTTACTGTCACTGTAGCTCCACGGACTCGGAAACCTATAACGAATTACGTGTTCACAATATCAATATAAATAAGTATCAAGTGTACATTATATTCATTAAGGTATACTTCAGTGCAAGAACATAAGAGTTTGCAGGTGAGTTCTTCTTCGGCAACTGAGTTAGTTAGAAATCTTCCTTACTAGTTCATTAAAAATTTCTTCTTGGTTAAAAAAGATGTTGGCATGCGAACATCTGCTGAGATTGAATATTAATTATGGCTTTTAGGTATCTAAGGTTCAAGAGGGGAAAGGGAAAAGGAAAGGATACAAAGGAGTCGGGCAAGGTGGAAGTTGAAGGTATAAGTATCATGTTTATTTAAACAGAGTGCACTTCTCTCCCTTTTTAACTTGATATTTGAATATTTCCATTACAAGCAGTAAAGCCATATGCTTGGGATCAGAAATGAAAGGCGCTTTCAGTTGCGCAAATTCCCGTCATCTATACTAACTGGTAATAAACTTCAACTGGGATCGAAAATACGTCCAAGATGTAATTTTCTTTTCGTTCCATTAGGATAACTCCTTTTAAACCTATGCTATAAATAAGTGGAACACAGTGAAATATTCACTAGAAGTGAAGAATTTTTAGGTTGAACCATTCATAAACGAATGGTTCATTCCAGTGAATTTCTTACCAATGAGGAGATGCACATTTATGTCAACATGGTTCACTCATAGAAATGATAAATAGTAGATGTTCAGCATAGATACAAACTGGGCGATTGTACACTTTACATCTTGAGTGTAACTACAGGCGAGAGGAAAAAAAATGTACGTACTTTATGTTAGTTCTGTCAACTAAAGTTAATTAAATTCAAGGAAATTGAGGAAGTAAAAAAAAATTAAAACCTAAGTAACCTCGCGGGCAGCGCAATTCCGACCTTATATAATAATACTATGTACAGATAATATTAAACAAATTTTATAGATTTTACTAAATTTATCTTCAAGGTCCTGTGTATTCCGTAAAAAAATATGGACATTTTAATTTGTTGTATTTCAAGGTCGATATAAAACCAAAACCGTGGAAAACTTTAAACCTTCAACTATTTTATCATTGTTTGCGAATATGTTATATTTCGACGGATACTCTATCATGTAAGCCCTATTCGTTAACCATAGCTACATTGCCTTTTTAAAAAGTAGGTTATCATGAACAAACGTTTTTACATCACTAAATATAACAAACGATATGTGCCTTCACATAATTTGGTATTTAAGAAAAAAAGTTTTCTTCGGAATGACTTTCTAGAAATATTCTCATATGATAATGAAATATTTCCTTATAATTATATTACATATTGGAATCTTGGATCGGAATATTTGAACCAAAATTCCATTCACCTGGACAAAAAAGATTATAATATTTTAAAACCTGATAATAGAGAAAATTGTACATACCTAATTTTGTGAAAACTCCCCTCAATTGTAACTGACATCAAAACAACTGACTTAGATAAAAAAGACCAGTAAAGCATTAGATTTGGTTTATTATATCTTCCTTTAAAAAATCTCGATCCCTTTAGATCCCTTGAAAACGAAACTGTAGCCAAAGGAAAATTCTAATCACGCTAAACTCGTCCGTCCGTGTCCACAAATTAAGTCTCAGAAACTAAAACGATTAGAAGGTGGTTGAGGAGTTGTTCCAAAGCAATTGGGTAGACTATCTTAGACCTACCGAAAACGTCTTGATTCGTGCAGGCTTTCAGTGTTCCCAACCTACTTTTTCTACAAATTATTTGTAGATCGTAACTTATGTGATCGTAGACAGATGGTAATTTTTAAAGCATATGTTTCTGAATATTTTGAGACATTCTTCGGAGTGCCACAAGCTACAAATCTCGGTCATTTATGTTCTTTTTAGTCATTATTATATATCTAAGTGTATCGAGAACTGTCACATTTTATGATTTGCGGATTAAGTGAAATTATACACAAGAGTTGAATCAATTGACTACAGTGCCAAACTATAATAAAACTTGGATGGTTTAAAAGAATAGGACCAGAAACATAAATTTTAATTGAATGTTAATGCAACATTGGCTTATCTCGCATGGATGAAGATGGGATAAATTGGTAGAATGAAGAAAGTGGGAGGGAACGGAAGAACCACAAAAAATTCACGTACACTGTGTTTGTCCACTAGAAATTGCACAAATCATGAACAGGGGTCAAGCCAATGACCTCTAGCACTGAAGTTGAGCGCTCTATCATTAATCAAGAACAGCCCACCTTAGAAATGAATTTTAATATATACCAAAACTTGAAATAGACTATTTATTATAGGGAAATAAAAGTATGGTGAATATGATTACCCGAAAGATGGAATAAAGCTATTGAAACATGAAACATATGAAGATCCTAGCGTTGTCTTTGATCCGAAACAAAACTTCGTTAATCGCATTGGCATTATCACTAACAATGCGAACAGGGTCCCTCGGGGTTTTTACTATTTCATCAATGAGCTTTGTCTTGGCTTATCACTGCTAAAATTGTAATAAATTTACTTAAGTTCGTAGCTAGAATACGTATGTATTATATGACTTTCAAACATTCAGAAAGATAGAAATATTAGAAAGCAATTTTGAAAATTATTAGCATATAGACAAACTCCATATTATCCGGCGTACATGTCATACAGCATATTGATACGCAATGTTAACATACAAATATTGGAACAAATAAGACGTGTAAATGATTTAATATTCCTGTAGAAGCTAAAATACAATAAAGTTGGAGACTCACAATATTCCTGCACAAACTAATATCTTGAAGCATCTGTTCTTTATGAAACACAATATTTCCAAAATGTTAATTGTACCGAAGAAATCCAAAAGGATTCTGCTGGAAGTAATATAATTTATTGTTTACTATCCATTGACTCTCATGTACATTTCAACAACGCAATCATCATGTTAGCTGTTTGATAAATTATTAAAACATACCTAAATGAAACTCGTTGTTTACATTTTGAATTAATTTCATTCAATTGTTATTATTAAACAAGCTAATGAGCTCTTAAGGAGGGTTTGCAATTGAGGTGTACGTGCGAACAAAAGTATATGCTCCCAGTTAAAAGATAAGACATAGACTATTGATAAAGAAATTTCTTAACCATCGCGTCGAATGGACCGCGGAAAGAATTCAATCCTTGACCTCACACACACAAACATGTACACCTAAAATCTTATATTTGCAAGAGAAAATGTCTTCGCACTCAAAAGTTTTCCGAAATCTTTTTTTTTTTTTAAGTAAAGTTCCAGAAAAGATATAAAGACTTTTGTAACCTGGTTACTCACTAATTATGGACTTCTAATTTTAACGAATTTTGGACTTTAATTTTTAAAACTGTAACATTTAGTGTGGCTTCTGAATGAGATTTGTTCATCATCTGTAACACTTCTGGACACATTCTGAGAATTTTGGGACATTCCAAATATTTAGTTTGAGTTAATTCATCAAGTTTTTGCTGGTAACCTACAGATGTGCAAACCCTATAGTACATATATAATATCGAGAAAATTTAAAAATGATGTCTTTTCTCATTGGTGTATTTCTTATGGAAAGTAAATATTACATTAGAGAAAACCGCGTTCAAAACGAAATACAATTAAAATTGTCGTTCACCTCATAACTTTAAATTGTTTCTGATTCAATCTTGGGCTCATAGAAGTAAATAATTCCAATAATCCAAACAAAACTAGTTTGTTTTCAACGTTTACGTAGCTCTTCACAAATTCTAATTCTAACAATAGCTGTCACTCGAAAAGGCTCATCATTAACATCAGACACTTAGATAACATACCTAGGGGTCCTAACTACTTTGGTAGACCAATCTCAAAGTATTTGAGACATCCTAGGTTCGATATCAATGACGGATTATCCTGACTGATGCTATTCAGCGTTTCTCATCAGTCACACCAGGCAATTGAAAAGATGGTGCGTTCAATTTTACCCCTCTGCCCCAAGTTCTCATATCCCCAAACATGTCGCGGCCTAAGCCATGTACGCTTCAAGATATACAGTATAACAATTGAATTAATTTCTATTTAAGTAGGCCGCTAGAAATAAAGATAAAAAATCTATATTGAAATTAATAACTATGATTTATTGAGAATAATCGTTCGTAACAATGAGTGTTTTTTCATGTGATGATCCTCGTGGACTTCTAGTTGTACTTTCAGATCGTTACAAGTAAAGCACCAATGAAACCCACACCTTTCACGTTCCTTCTGGTGCTGGCTATGGTATCAATTTTGCCGTGGCAGGTCAACCTACAACCGAAGCTCAGTAAGTGAAATTTGTAATTTTGGCATTAATGTTAATATAATGTTAATGTTCATATAATATACAGTATTTACAAAGCTGTATATTATATAAACGTGATATATTAATGTTTATATAATATACAGTATTTACAGAATAATATAGCTTTAGCCTGCAACACAGATTTCAAAAAGTAAATTGTTTCCAATGGGAATCATTCGTACAAATTTATGTGCATATATTTTCCTCAAATTTTAAAACCTAAAATAGGTTAACAGTACCTCAAATTACAGCAGTACAAAGAAGCTTTGTTGAATATGTTATGCTGGGGTACTACTATTTTTACAGATGTACCATTTGGATTTATACGTTTAATATCATGATGTGCAACAGGTCTAATATTGCTTATTTTACTCTATTATACAGTTCTACCATGTTCTGAAGATTACTGCTTAGAACACCATGGAGCTCCATGTGAACAAAATGGATATAATTGCTTTTGCTCCCCAAATGGGAGAGGACCTCCAAAATGCCCGAAACTGTAGAATTTAATGTACTAAATTTACAAAAATAAATTATTGTGAACACAGAAACCAGAATATTGTAATAATTTATATAAAATTGTGTGGCGTTCCAGATTAATGTTTTTCACTTTTATCAGTGTTTATTTTGCAGAGAATCAAATTTATAAAAGTATGTTCCCAAGTAATTTACTAAAAAAATAAGCTGTGATTAAAATTATAGTATAATGATAAAGAGAACCCGAATTACTATTTTAGACATACTATTAATGTTTTTTTAAGACAGGCGAATATGTGGCGCGTCTAAATTCCAAACGCTTGGGCCACGGGTGAAACATTGGAGAGTACAATGAAAGTAGTTACTTGCAGCTTACATAATAAAATGTTTACGAGGTGCTATCCAAACTATTTTTGACATATTCATCAACTTCTAGTCTGTTTGTAGTAATGTACTGTGCATCCAAGCGGTAATAGTAATAAATATTAAGTCAGTGTTGTCTGGTAAATTTCATTTTGAATGTATTACGCAAAGTGCATTGATATTGTATTTCTGTGAATCTGGAAAAAAAATGCAAAAGTCAGTTCGCAAAAGCAGTGACAAAATGCATGGATTTGACCGATGTTCTTGTCAGAGACACAATTCTTGATCGAGGCAGCACTACAACCAAAAATATCTCAAAGTCAGCAATTGGTCCGTGAGATACAACGTCGGGATGTCACTGAGTTTTTACGAGAACGCTGGAAATTTGTTTGTCGGCTGATACACGAATCTTACTTGAAGGTACAGAATTTCGCAGCCAAATTTGTTCGCCTGCCTCCACATGTCTAATAAAGTAACTTGATCGTCGTCAATTGTGGTTTACTTAATAAAATTGGCTTTTAAATAAAATTATTTTACGCTGGGTCATTAAGAAGTGCAACCAGCCATGATAGTGCAGAGAACCATAACAACTAGTTCCCATGTTGAATAAGAACTTTATCAAGAAACATAGTATAATGTTTACTAGTACAAGTAATTTACAATGTTATTCTATTTTACAATTTCAATATAGCCAATTCTTTTTCAAAATATTCTAAGCGCATTCTATATCTAAGTTTCACAAGTTTCGTATTACGCTCAATAGCAGCTGTGCATACCAGTGGTGTCATACAAAACAAGTGATCTTTATATATTCTTGATATTCAGAAACTATTGTTCTTTAGTTTCAAGTATTAAAAATTAAAAACATTTTATTTGGTATTTTTACTATTATTTTTTTGTTACCACAGCTGAAAAAAACAAAGATTAAGTTATGAACAATACCAATGTTGATACTTTATTAGAAGAACTCAGGAACTGCTTAAATTTAAGTACAGAACAGAACCCTGGAATCAGTCATTGTAGGAAGGAATATGTTACATTGAATTAAAAATGCGTAATGAATGCACCACCAGTGCGGATTAAATTGTAATTGATAAGCCCAGTAGTGACTAACGTTAGGCATAAATCATCTATTACATTGTGGAAGTTATATATATATATTTTAGTGAGTTTGTAATGGCATAAACTCTGTAATGTAATAAAATAATTTTACGGTTGAAATACAACAATATAAAATATTTTAGTTGCTGTTCCATTTTTATTTTTCTTCCCCAATTTATTTCTTTGATATGTTCTGTTTCCTTTCTTGCTCTCCTTTCCTTAGATGTTTCTCTTTGTTTGGTTTTAGTCACGCTTTGAGCGTGTTTCGTTTTATTTTCACTTTTGTTTTCAGTCGTTATCAATTCTGGTTTTCGTTAGTCACGAAGCATTGACTTTGATTTAGTGCTTTATTTTGATTGGATCCTCGTCAATGCTTGGCTCCGTGTTTCTTGCTGATTAGTGTGAATCAGCCTTCTTCTCCGTTTGATGGGAGAACTGCTCTCCCCGCCATGTTAGTTTCAGTTCCAATTTAACCTACCAGAAGGATTGATGTCTGGGCTTTCAATATTTTGTATTTCCAGAGCCCTACCTGCAATTGATAACTATACATGCCAAATTTAGTATATCGAAGAATATTCCGATACTATTTCGTCCATTCCGGTGGAATATACTTATGGTTATATTTATAGTCGTGACAAGAACAATACCGATACGAGTGCTAACATGACTTTTCATCAACAAGTTTATTTCAAAATGTTCACGTCATTAAAATTAATATTTTGGTTTTGAGATTATTTGTCAAAATGTGTATTATGATCTAAATTTAGTATGGGGCCGCTATTGACCGAATTAAAACATTTTAAGTACAGGGTCGTTAGATTCTCATAAGCAAATGCCAATTTGTAGTCTCCCAGATCCATTTTAAATTCCTGGTTAGCAATGTTAGCAGCTACCGTATATCTCCTTTATTAGTCAAATTAACGACATGTTGTTCGGCCAATTTTCCGTACAGTTTTTTTTTACAAATTTTGACTATAATTGTAAATTTAAAACTTCGACATGCTTAGTTAATAATGCATTCAACTACAGATTATCACATTTAATGCATTGTTTATGCATATTCAAAGAGTCAATTCTATAATGTAGTAATTGTCATGACGTCACGCCTATTATAAGGCCAACTTGTTTCTTTCGTCAAAGTATGTTTTGAATAATAACTCCAATTCTGTATGAAATTATGTGATAAAACCTCCTTTAAATTGAATAACAATGTTTTTAGACTAACTAGTGAATTTTTCAGCAACATTTACTAATTATTATAGAAATTATGAACATTTATATCTGCCAAACCAACTTTCGATTTCGCTTAATTAATTCACAATGTATACAAGATAGACGATACAAATTTGCTTGATTCCGACAGAACAATCTCAATTCTGTTCTGATTTTTATGAAATTATCAACCTAAAGCTTATATTGTGTAAAAACAGTTGAATAAATTGAAGTTTTGAAAACTTTATATTTCTTCGAACAATCTTGAGTTTCTCTTCAATGAACTCAGTATAGACAACCTCTCAGCTAACTAGGTATGGCTTAAGGCATTAGTTGATTATCCATATACAGTGTATGATATTATTTGTGTTGTGCAGTGATTGAAATTATTTAACATTTACCATGATATTCATTTGAATTTAATTACGAATAATTAAGTAAAGTTTGAAAGCAATTGATACTAAATTATTTCTCTGTTTCCGTTATCCAATCGTTTTGAGAGATGCGGTTTAATTAGATTAGATTTGGTTCATAAATCTCTAGACCAGTGGTAGGTCTCTTTCGCCATTTGTGCTGTGATAACTTGGGAAAGGAACTATGTATTGATTACTGCATATACTGCGTTGACATATGAAGTGACTCCAGTAAGTGATGTGTGTGAATAGTTTATTAGCATTTGCGTTATGACACGACGTTTAAGTTGAGTTGCGACCTTCGTTCGTTGTGTTCGTCGTCTTTATTTCAGGAGTTGCGATTCCAGACTACAAGTGTGGGCCCTACTAAGGTAAAGGTATGACATGGTCTTTTGCCACCCTGTGGACTTCGAAGTGAGTAAAGATGCAGTATGAAGCAGATGCAGTCACACATGAATTATTATGCGTATGCTCGTATGAAAGTATTCCCAAGTATGGATTTACTATTTCTTTCTTAGACTATCTCTAATCTGAACCAGCTGTTACTTCAGAGTATGAACCGACGATCTAATTAAAAATATTGAAGGTGTCGCCTTATCGGTATTTCCTCCCTCGTTCAAAATGTATTGTCTTTTAGCAGCAATCACAAGGATCTGGAATCCTCTTTCCCAGATGTTCTTAAATCTGGAAGACATTTCTGCGCCGCTCGTATGGGGTGTAGGAAATGTTTGGAGCTAGAGTTTAGTTAGATGCGTTGCGTGGGTACTCTAGGCTCCTGGCGACGCTTTTTATATTTCTGGATTGTTTTTCGTGTTGCAGTTATGACTTCACCCAGCCAGGATGTTGATCTTGGGTGGTGTTACATACTAATATTCACATGGGTTATGATATTTATGTAAAGATAAAAATAGTTTTGCTACAATATAAATAATTCTAAAACGTTTAATATTTCCGTATTTGCCATTAAATTTTCACAGAATATTGTCCTACCAATTGATGTAATCTCTAAACAAAAATTGTACAGTATGGTAAGAGTAGGTATTTTCAACAATTCCTTCCAGGAATGATTTATATCGTCCAATATTTGCAGTGTATGTAATTATCTAATATTTTGGTGTCTCTCGCTTTCTACGTATAAAGTGAAGAATTGGAAATATATTGTGTTTCGCTTTTGAGACGATAGAAATAAGTGTATTACACTATGCATGTGTCCTTTCTGCCTTCTTGAATCGCACCACTCGAATGCGTCTTCAAGGATGTGAAATGCTATTAATGAAAAAATAGAGCTGATAAGCAAACCCCGGAACTAGTTGAAAAATACAGCTTTCACAGACGATTGTGATTAATTCCTGTGACAGTGTTGTTGTTTTTTTTTCATCTAGCGATACTATGTTGGGTTCCGAACATAATAAATTAGAGTTATTTATTGACCCTGAAGTAGCTGGTACACTCAACAAGATGACAATTATGTGAAATTAATTTTTATTTCTTGGTGTAAGATGACTGTGTTTCTAAATACCTAATTAGGAGGTTTAGTCTTTTTTTATTGGTGAATGGAAATGAGACTGTGGTGGATTTTCTCATGCCTCAGAAAGTGGAAAATGATTGAATGTGGTGGAACTTCATATCCGTTGATAGAATAATCTTGTTCTTTATTACGAAATATTGTAGCAGTATTTGTTCTATACAGTATCGTGAATTCAAGAAATGATTCTGAGCATTCGAGAATATTATTTTCTGGAAAGTGAATAACCAGTACCTGATTAAAAATAAATTACAAAGTTGTGAAGAGAAAATATCGTAATAGTGGAATCTATTGGAAAGTTTATAGTGTTACTTAGATTATTTCTGTAAAAGTCTGTTACAAGAGAATGAAAGTCTTTACGAGAAAAATATCCTCTTTTTTATTTGTTATATCCTTTATATATATATATATATATATATATATATATATATATATATGTGTGTGTGTGTGTGTGTGTGTGTGTGTGTGTGTGTGTGAAAATTGAGATAGAAATAGAACCTATAAAGATACCCAAGATAAATATATATATTCTACTAAATACAGCATTTCTATAGGGTAAGGTGCTTGATTCAGAACAAAGTTCGATTGAACCGTATTTTAAGGGTCATAGAACTTTGGAGGATATTTTTTATAAGTTGAAGGCTGAGTTCTTAAATTCAAAGTTTTGAATTAATATTTTCTTATGATTTTTATTTGTGACTAGATTGATATTATATTTCCTTCCTTAATAAAGTTCAAGAGTATTTTTTTAAATAGCTCCAGAATATTTTGTTTTGTTTTATTTTCGTTTGTAATGTCATTCTTCTGAAAGAAAAGATAAAATATATACAATAAACGAAACATATTTTGTTCCAAACTTAAGTTTAATGTTTTATTTTTAAGAAGTAGCTACGTTTAATAAATATAAGAACATTTCTTCAGTTTTATTCGGTATTTTCTTACATGTTAATAGAAGATCTACTGTATTCAGGTAAATTGGTATAAATATATTATGTTTATCAAAACTAAATAATATGGTCAGATTGAATCAAACGTATTTTAATCTGAATTGAGAATTTTCGATTAATGTTTGCCAATTTATCATTCTATCTGGAATACTTGGTGGTGTAATGGTAAGTACATTTATTCCGAAAGTTTATTTCCGATTTGTGTTCTTGACACTTAATATTCATAGCTTTATAAAATGGCACAGAGGCACATAATTTACACTTCTGCTTCAACTTGAAATCTCCGATACAAGGCGAATTTGGACTCGATCCTGTATCCAACTAGATACAGTTCCGTGTCTTGCGTCTTTCTATCTTGTCTGTTACATTTGACATTACATTTTTGCGCTTTTAATTTATTTAATTTATCTTTCATATGCTTGTAACATTCTGTAAATGGTGAAGTTTATTCACTCTGTGTTATACACTAACTCACATTTGAAAGAATTCAAACCCGGTTCAAATGTTCACTCTCGTAACACCATGAACAAAATTTACTTGCGATGCCAAGAACATGACTTGAAAAATTAATAAAAAGTATAGCGTCCAAGGTATGAAATATTTTAATATTTTTGTCATCGAAAATCAAATATCTCCCACTGTCAAGATTCAAACATGCTCTAAAGAATCTACTTATACAAAGTGAGTGATATACATTAGATGAAATAGAAACATTCTTTAGGTAACTTTAGTAGTCAATAAATAAAGAATGTTATTCTCCTTGTATTTACTATTTTAGTTTATACTATGAATTTATATATTTGATATTTACGCTTAGAATCTCTATTATATATGTTAACCATATTTATGCCAAAATATGGTTCTAAGTATGTAAAGTAGGTATGTATGTTGTATGTGACTTTGACAACAACTAATTGCAATAATGTTACCATTTGATGTATAAAGACTAAATAAATAAATAAAATAGCAATTTATTAACCTACCCACAACTCCCTTGTATTCCTCTACCTTGTTGTTACCTAGGAAGTTACTGCAGACGTCGCTAAAAGCTTGCCATGCTAATCTTTCCAATTCTCTAATGTACTTGGATACTGTCTTTAAAAATACGTCTGATCTGAAATCCTGTGAATGTTCCTTGCATGACCTGGCCTTCACTTAACTAACGAAAATAATGCCTGAAATTATTACACCATCTCTGTTCTGGCCTTAACAATTATCTTCATTAGACCAAGTTTTATGTGTGGAGGCGGTAAGTTCAACCAGAGGGTGTTGAACCTCATTCCTCTCACCAAGTACAATTTTAGTACCTTCTCAAAGTCCATGCTTTAATTATGTAGTGTCTGTCTTTGGTTCGGTTATCCCACTGACACAAAAACAATAATATTTTGTGTATCCACCATGTAATCCAGTAAGAATAGCAATTAGGCCTACTTTAAGATCAGCAAAAACATTCTAGTTGCACTTTTCATATTGTATTTTGTTGTGTAGCATTTGAAAATTTTCATGTGTCTCCGTGAACAACTGGACCACTGGAATCGAGGCTTCCTCATTCCGGTTGGGTAATAAAACTTCCTTTAAACTAGTCTTGTACTAGTCTATGAATAGTCTTCATTGTTCATTGATATAATCCAGTTTCAATTCGGCCATGAGTGGTGAATACCATTGCGCACACCTGATCGCCATCGTTTGAGTAATATGAGAATAACGTTGCCTCCTTTTTATATATATAAAATATGTTTACATCGTTTTGGAGGAAAAACACTGTTCAATGCTTGAACCGAGAACCCTCCTTTGGCAAGATCAAAGTATATAGAGAATTCATACCCTTCCCCGGAAATAGTTTCCTCGTGCCAAAATGTACGCCCTCGAAACTTTTAGATAGGAGATTCGTAATCAACAACCCGAATTCTATGAAGTGCACTTACTTTCTTCTCGACTAGGATTTTCACGCCGAACACTGCAATCGAAGAAATTCACTTACCTAATTGTGTGTAAACGCTTCTCAATTGTACCTGACTTCAAAGGAACTGTGCTAGATAAAAGGCCACTAAAGCATTTGATTTGGTTGATCATGTTTTGCTGAAAATAACTAGAGCTTTCTAGATTCTTTTGTAGCGAAACTATAGTTAAAATCCTTCTAATCGCCCTAATTATGTTTCTTTATCTCTCCGTCAGAAACCACAAGATGTAGAGAGTTTGTTGCTGTGATGTTCGAAAGCTACTCTATAGACTATCCCAGACCTACCGAAAACATCTTGATTGAACCAATCGCTCAATGCTATAAATATATTTTTCTACAAATTCTTTGTACTTTCTTAAATTACATAATATAACATGCAGTAGTTTTTAAAGAATATGTTACTGGATATTTTGAGACACTCTGCGGAGTGCCACAACAAGCAAAGATCAGGCCTTTATGTTATTTTCTATTCATATATCTTAGTGCTATGAGAATTTTCAAATTATATATTTCGCAGACTGCTTGAATTTATATACTAGAATCGAATCAATTGAGGACAGTGCCAAACTATAATAAGACTTGTGTAATGTCAAAGAATTGGAACAAAAAATAAATCTCGGATGGATGATGATGAGATAAATTGTCGGAATGAAGAAAGTGGGAGAAAAAGGAAGAACGCGAGAAACCCAAGTACACGATGTTTGTCCATCAAAAAGTGCACACGGGATAAACAGGGAACGAACAAAGGAACCGTAGCACCGGAGTTCTCTCAAAGAAAACATTTCGCCGGTGCTTGTGGACTATACAAGTAGTTCGGTATCTCATAAAATATTCTATAGACCATAAAAAGAAGTGTGGAAGGAATCTCTATTCATGATAGCATTATAGTATTTCCCTCTAGAGAGTGAAAAGTTTGTTTCTCTATTTCATTTTTATGATAGTGAACCGAAGTGCTAAAGTAATGTATTATTAATCATAGGTCATTCAGCAAAATTTAATATATATTTAGCTGCAACATTTTTATCCAGAAATCAATTAATATGAAAAACGAAGCGTTCGATGTGAAAGTCTCCCTGCTTTGAAGAATAATGGAAGTAAGATTTAAACTGCATGTCTACTACTTTCATTCTTATTTGCTAGAAATTCATATCATGATTATTGAAGAGCTCAAATAACTTATATTTTATAGGAATTCTCATATTTTTTATTAATTCTGAAAATATGAGTTAAAGTTGCCTCGTAAAACTAGGTTTCTCTAGGATTGAATTATAAATTGTCTGTCCATACCCAGAGTAATCATTTCTTATTATATGTATACTGTTTCTTTCAGGGCTAGGAAAATCAAAAATGTTTTCAGAGATCCCAACTTTCAATTGCTGGCTTTGTCACGGACCCCAGAATCACAATGCAATGAAAGAGGTAATCAAACTTGAGAGCCTAGCTCTAGGAGAGGTCTCATCTACTAGTGGATATAACTAACAACTGACGTTTTCAACTTAGGTTTTTCAAACCGACTTAGTTATTTTTATTATGGAGTTTTAGCTTTGTTGAAACAAAAAAATAATTTTAATTAACTAAGGAAACTATAATATTTATAGTTGCACTCTAAACTTCAAAATCCATAGCGTTTTCCTGACACTCCGATAAAATCTACACAGTCGCCAAATTTTGCAGTAAACTCCGCATTTGTCGTGCAAAAAACAGTGTATCTACGTAGTTCTTATGGAACTGAATAATCAACACGCATATAAGAGGTTCTAATAGAAAAAAAACGAATAAATAGTCGTGGTATATATGCCTTTCCTTTTTATCCTACTCGAAGCTTAAAGTAAGGAAAGGAGTTTTATCAATTAGATGCTAAATCACTCGTAGATTACTTCTCGTATTCCTAATAATTAAAGCGTGATATAAAATGGAAAAGCGTAAATGCATCCTTCATAAGATCAATGTATTTTACAATGTGTTTTATTTATTTAATTTGTATCAAAACTTGCTTACTTATCAGAAAACAAATTCGGTTGCTTTCAGCATTGTTTTAGCGTTTCTCATGGATAATTAGGACATTTGGAAAATAAAGTTTACTAGAAAGAATTATGTGCAATCTAATGAGTACATCTGGCATAATTTCAAAAACCAAGGCTAGCTGGCTGGCTGGCTGAAGAATCTTCAATTTAGACAGCTTTAAGATTTCTGAAATATATATAAAGTTACTATCTGAGCATTTCTCTAGTATTTTTTGAAGCCTACTACATATTTATATTTTTAATTTTAGTTTATTCTGTTAAAAGTTAAATGAGATGAAGAGACTTGAATATTAGCATCATTAAGAAAAATAACTTAAAAAGGAATATATATTATTTTGAATGCAATAATAAATTATTTATCTGATTCATATATTTTCCTTGGAAAATGTTATTGTAAATTTGATGTGATATAGTTTCACTTTTTTCTCATCTTCTCTTCAATTGTATTTTTCCACAGAAATCAACTGAGTCCTCCCTTATTTAATAATTCAATACAGGTAGCCATAAATGATTTTCATTTTTTGGCGAAAGGCCGATATTAGAAAATTATCGGGTCCTTGACACCCATCAATGGTATGCAACAGAATCACTGAGTCTCGCCTAAAATAAAAATATTTTTTTGAAAGTTTCATAAATGTGTTCCCCATGTTTTTTGTAAGTCTCTCATAAATGTATGGCAGGTTTTTCAGAAACCTTCGTGAAAATTTACTAAGCTAAATCACAAAAATATTAATAATGGATGTTAAATAAAATAAAAGATAATAAAGTGGTGTCTCCAGAGAGTGGGGCAAAAGACATTGCAGGGTTTCTTCCAGCATTCCCACTTTGATGATCCGCTCATAGTATCAATTTCTTCACAGAAGACCGTGAGTGTAAACATTATATCATTATATTTTATATTTTGCCATGAGCTCTTTTTACAAATGTTCGTAAGGTCGATACCACAGGTATTCCTCCGGCATTTCAGTTTTACGGTGTAAAATTTGCTTGGTCGTGCATTAGAAATACCAAATTATTATTTTCTTTTAAGTAATGTTGATAGGGGAGTATGTGCAGTGTCGCGATAAAGCTCCCAAAAACTCCCTGAATTTGGAGATCGCCTATCAGAGGCAAAATTGTTACCTTATCTGGACTGATGGCTAAACTTTATAAATAATGTATATTCAAACACTTGCCTTACCTTCATATGGTACTTCTAAAATATTAATGGGGTCAAAAGTAGTGTAATTTCAAATCAACTCTTCGCAGGAATCTATTACAATTATGGATAACTAAAATTCTAGCTTTGACATCTAAGGTGATCTCAGTTAAAATAAACAGTCAAATAGATACACATTTACAAGTATTATTGGGACCCCTATTATAAAATGTGCCTTAGATACACATTCACAAGTATTATTCGGGCCCTTACTATAAAATGTGCCTTTAAAATATGAAAAGTTACACCATAGCTAAAATGTACAATGAGACTATTTGACGTGAGTCAGTTGTCTAGGATCTCTGTTTGCATCACTATGTAGGCAAAAGTAATATCAAGGGAACTGTCTGTGTTCAGCCAGCCAGCATTCCACTCTTAAAACTTCACTCACTCAATTCGTAAAAAGCTGAACAGGTGTTTCCAGTGATTCTGCCAGAAACGTCATAATGGGGAGGGTGAATCAAAGTTAGATGTAAATATTAATTTTTTTCATAAAACATTTAAATTCAAGCAGTCACGCTAATAATTTCCAATTAATACAGTTTACTTCCATTGTAGTTAACACATTAGATAAAATATAAATTCAGTAGACTCTGTTTCTGTGTGGGGGTCCGAAAGTATATTTTAATATTTTATTTTCACTATACAATCATTAACGAAGCAAGGCTGAAGTGAGCAGCTTCAAACAAACAGAGATTCTACCAGAATTTTCAGTTTTGGAGTAAACGGTTAAAAGCACTGTAACCAAAGCAAGTGCATACATGAATACGTAACGCGAGCAGTTTTTAGCAGCACAAACGAACTAGCGGGTGGATATATTTTACTAATCGGGCAGAAAGTTTGCCTTCTGTTGCACGGAGCCACCAGGATTTAGTAAATTATTTTAATATTCTGTATCTCAATTTTAGCCTTTTAAACATATTAAAGTAACAAGTAATCAGGAGTTCTATCAGGGTTTTCAGTTTGAGGCCTATATACTTTTTGCGCAGCCGCAGAATCACTGAGTGGTCATAAATAAAATTATGATGCAGTTCCTTTCATATCAAATGAGATCTTTAAGCATTGATGTTCTAAGAATTCAAATCATGGGGTGTAAATGCAAAATTCAGGGGCTAGGCATCAAAAGAAATAAATATAATATGTTACAGTTGGAGGTGCGCTCAGGGAAGGCCGACAGCGAACTATCGATTTTAACGTTACATTTTTGGGCTCTCCAGTATTATAAAATGAACTACGTCTAGGTCAATTCTTAAATCATATGGTCCTAAGTTTCATACCAGCGGAGAAAAAATTTAAAGATTTTTCATTAATCGTAATGCACTTTCAACTTTCCAGGGATGCCATAAATACATTTTTGTCACAACATATTTGAGGGGAGATGACATATTAAAAATTGGAGGCCTCCCGTGGTTCACTGAATCAAGTAGTTCGGATCTCATTTTAGCAAAATTGTACGTTACAGAAAGATGTTCATTACATTATGTTTATACCTCCACCATTCTAACTGACCAGACTATCAGTTTTAAGGAAAGTTAGCTATTAATACTTTTAAAAAATTCAGGGTTTGACCTGGACTAACACCTACTTAAGGGCTAACTGAAAGCATTGCTGTTTTATCCCGATAAATAAATAAATTCAAATTTAGTCACTTGATAAATGATTCAGCAGCGGTCACAAAGTAAATGTTACTTAGTCATATTCTTTGTAAGAGTTTACATTAAATTCATATATCTTATAAACAAACTATAAGTCCTGTCCTTATAAATTAATTTAGGATACATAGTAAATCAAATACTATCGTGAATCTCAAATATATTAAGAGAAGGTCCGGATTCAGCAGTGTACCATCTTTTACAGCAGGTGCTTAAAGTTTCACCACAGAAATGTTAAAATAGTATGTAAAATATAGGGGCCCTTAAATAAAATTCATCTTCAAAATGAGTAGGAACTAAGCATAAAGTAACTGCAGAGCAGTTTCGCAAAGTTAAGACTAAAATGAAAGCCTATTTATTTTCGGACAGAGCCTAAAACTTCTTCACCTCTTGGCTACAAACATTTCAAAAATAAATTAGAATGATATCCCCATATTTTAATTTATCAAACATTTAAAGACCAATGATCCTGGTAATGCATCGGTCTCTTTAAATACATGAGAACATTCTAACAGATCATAATTGAAAAGTCAAAGCGGGTATTTTGAGCAAAGAAGCAAATACCAGGCACCTACGTTTTCTCTATGCCAACCTTGCCAGTCTAGTCTCTAATGATCTTAAACAGTTCAATTTCAGCCGGGTCTCATTAAATAAAAGTGTGAAATCAATCGTTTGTATGCGGATGGTGACCGGGATTCGGTTGTAAACTATAATCAAAATTTCACCAGCTTAACGTCGGAATAATACCTTAAATAAAAGCTTTTTCTAAACAACTGCATTTAATGAATTTGTTTTCTTAAATAACGATTGCAAAGTGAATAAATATATGTTCCTATAACCAGGGACTGGATTTTGTAACTACAATTCCACTGTAGAGTAAATAAAGATTATTAAAACAATGCTAGGAGGACAATTCTTGGCATCAAGCAAAACAATTCTATACCTGAAGAAGTGGATTTTCTAGAGGATCTTCTTCGCTTCGAAGACAACACTTCATTTCTGCAGTTTGAAAGATGGAAAGAGTTCAAATAGATTTTCTGTTTTGGATATGATGGTCTGAGTTGAGCGCTGAAGGACAGCCACTAGTGGTTCTTTGATGGAACTTTCAGGAGATGATCGACAAATTTGGGGAGCTGTATATAGTCATACAGATATAGGAATTTCACTTGGGAGCACATCGATCGTACCAATTTTTTACGCATTGCGTCGTGACAAAACTGAATGCACGTATAGAGACTGTACTGAATGCACGTATAGAGACTGAAAGTACATTTGTAAAAACCTGGTCTGAATAGCACGTTTCCAGTGTGTTGAAAGTGCTTCTCTGAACGCATTAAATTCTATATTTTCGATTTCCGAGGTATCTGCTTGTAACTTTCACTTCAACGAAAACATTTGACGGAAAGTGCAGAATTTAGGCCTGGTGAATGACTACTTGCATAATGAAGAAGTGAGCCAACACATCCGTATCTGTGAATCACTAGCACTTATATAAAGTGACATTGTTGATGATGGCTGGTTGCCTATCATGAGGCAGTGTCCACGTGGAAAATAAGTTGAAACCTTTAAGAATTATTTCACACAACAATAGCTTGATAACCCTAACATTCCCTAACATAAATTACAAAATAAACGATAAATCACTTCACTTACCCATAACGCAAAATTTTGGTTCTTTCTTTGGAAATAATACAGAAATTAATTTTGAATTAGGAGGGTCTTAGCTCTCTCAGACCTTACGTATTACACTGCTATATTTCAAATTGTATAAAACACATTTTCACATTTTTGCTACGCCAGCAAACAGCCACTAGCAGCTTTAAGAGGGTTACGCCCTCTACGAAGAGGAATGATAGGATAAATGAGAACAAAAAGATGGATGGTCTAAGGGGTGTTATAACCTTTTCTAATTCTTTATATATTTGAGAATCACATTGCTTGGGTATTATAAGCTTAGTTTACAATCATATAACAGTTGGGACATTCAGGTGAGGATAGGATTGCAAATGAGTGTCATATGCACTTAAACACTACAACACTTTCAGACTAAAAGACAGGTGATTGATGACTCTTCTTCACTAGAGGAAACCATAGGTGCAATGACAGAAGGTGAGCCATTACTAAACATTTATGATCACAGTGTATTCATGGGTATAATATGCGAGATGATGTGATCAGTGAAATAGTGATGATTTTAGTCAGGCATTGTAGCGATGCTTGGTTTGAAAGTTCACAAAGGGAGCAGCAGAGTATCTGGGTTTAAGTCGGCTTATAAATTATCTTTGGCTGCATGTTGAATGAAAGCAAGGACTTTTCATGATAATTTATTGAACAGTAAGGGCATTGAGAGTGAGGACTTGTTCTACAGTTATGGGTTGCTGTTTTGAGGTGATGTGTGGTTATGGGAACTACTCTGGTAGTCGGAGAGGTGCAATATATGCTGGGGGTTCTTGTTCTAGTTGAGAACAGTCTTTTCATTTATAGCTGAATGTGGAATGGGATTCTTCACAAGTAGTCCATTTATGTGGATACTGAAGATGTGTGCAGTCTTTGTTTTTGTTGGTCCAGTGTAAAATCCGCATTCTGGTTCATTATCACAATATTAAGGTTACCGAGCATTATAGGATTGGCATTTATTGCATCTCACAGGTAATGTAACTGATGTTCGTGAAGGCTCTACTGTATGTCTTTTCATGTATATGTAGGCACCATTGACTAGAAGGTTATCTATTGTAGGTTGAGAGGAGTAAGAACTCTGACCATGGAGTTTGAGATATTTTTTTTGTTTTAATACGAATGCATTTATGCATGGCATGACCCTCGATCTGAAGTTTCTGTTCTGCCTCTGTATCTGTAACGTCCAAACCTACTCCTCTGACGACTACGGATAACATTGGAGTGAGTTTTGGAGGTGGAGTTTGACGTATCGGTTTTTGATCCTATCTCGTTAGAGAAGCTGGTTTCAAAAATATCTCAAACCTCAACTTGTTTCTGATGGTGGGTGCTAAGTCGGAATTGGATGATTGCAGTATGAATCCATTTTTGGTTTGTATGATCCTTGTGATTGATCCGGGATGGACATCTCATTGAAGTTTGTGTAGTAGAAGGTTTTGAGTAGGAAGTCCTGAACTCTGGTATCGTCATTTGTAGTTGAAAGGTGTGCGTAGCTGTAGTATTTAAGACTGTATTGTGCTGATATGTCTATAGAGTGTTCTGATTCTGATTTAGTATTGCTGGTGGTTTGTGATTTCTTGGCTAGGGTGAACTGTAGCTAGCTTATCGTAGATGATATGGAGAACAAGGATAATGTTTAGAGTTTTTATCATTACTACGTCCATGTTTAGGAATAGCGCGAAGGTTGAATGATGTTGAAGAGGTTGCAGTATATGGACTCCGAACAACTTGTGGTAATTTATGCTTCTCTGTTGATTTTTATTGTTTGATACAGTGGAACAGTTATGAAATGAATGATGACAGGATTAGCAGGTCATGAATCGCGATAAGCAGTCACTGTGCAATTACCGTTGTTATCCCAAAATTACTCGCAAACTACGACACTGAGCAATGCCGTCAGTCCCAGTGTGGTTGTGTACGTACGCGAACCTCGGGAGCCCACTAACAATCCAGAGTTAGGCTTGGTTTTGAATTGTTTGCAAATGATTTGGCTACACTAACCAAAATTAGAGTGTACCGAACCAGGTAAATATTCTGTGATGCGTGTAAAACATTTTAAATTTAAAACACACCTCTTGCTCTTCTGAAATGTTGTTTGGTCCAGGTTCGTGGCAGTCATTTTACCAGTGATGTCACATCTATTCGTGATATGAAATACTGACACCCAGCACCAAACACCTGCGGCGTCAACATATATGCAGTTCAAAATAAGTTGACCTAATTATTTAACAGAAAATTATCGATGGGCCAAGTTCAATTTGAAAAATGAATTTATCAAAATTTTGAGTGCAAAATATTTCTTAGTATGGTAACCAACTTGCAAATTCAAAATAACACTATCAATTTAAAAAAAAAACATAAAATTATTCAGTGGTTCGAAATTAATGACGATGTCAAATAAACAAAGTTCCATAAACAGACATACTCACTCACTTCCAATAGCATGAGAGGAATTCAATTAAAGTATATTGTTTTGGAATAAATAGAAAACATTGATATGTCTCTAATTTTTAAAATACTATATTTTTAAAATACTTTGCTCTGTTTATATTTCCCTAAATATCTCCAAAATTCTATGTTAAAATTAGAAAACCTTCTAGACTATATATTTCCAGGAAAAGGAAATAGTCTGTCCCATAAAATGAGAACAACAAAAGTGGTGTTTACCTCGCTTCCTTGTTTTAACATTCATGTTTATCAAACATTAAAAGTTATTTTGCTAAAATATTCTGGTAGCTTATTTGATAAAAATGAATCCTAATCTCTTTATCTTCCATCAAAAGGATTAGACATTTTACACAAAAACATGAAGGGTATAATAACAAAAATGGTCGATAAATTGACCTTGTCCCAAAGCGCTTTAACAAGCGATAATAAGTAAAGTTTGGCCAAATAATAACGGTTAACAAATTCTTGTTTACAACTTCGCAATATTTATTGTAATTGTTACCTAAAATGAACTTTTCCTTCCCGGAAATAATATCCAAGGTCTTGTCGGTTGGTGGTACCCTATACCCTATAACCCATCCTGATCCCGGATACACTGAGAAAAATACAAAAATATATTTTTTTTTAATAATTCCATTAGTATATCCATGCAAACTTCACCAAAATTATAAGCTGGGGCCCTAACACATCAAAGATAACTATAAGCGCTTTGCCACTTTTGGAATGCATCGGAAGTGACTAAGAATAAAAGTTTCTAATTTGGTCCCAATTACTATTTTCTCATAATAACAATTACAAAGTAGAAATAAGGTATTTCCTCCAACTAACTAATTCACGCACTAGACAATTCTCTCTAATACGTAAGCAATATGCTAAATATGTTTGTTACTCTCTTTATCGAATTTGTGTAACTATGCTTCAGTTCAGTTAAATAGTTTATTTTTTCCGTACAAGCTTAATTAAGAAAATGTAAAATAACCACTAATGTTAAAAAATATTACAATACTTTTTGTTATAATCTACAAAATAATACCTGTGAATTGTTTATACCTGTGAATTTGAGACTCAGTAATTCAATTTGTGAATAAATCAATCTTGCTCCAATAGAGCCTAAAACTTATGGAAACTGCAATTCTATTTGCTCAAGCATTTAAAACCAATTATGAAAGTATATAAAGAAATACCTACCCGAACAAGATATCGTTCGGAAAATCACTTTGAGGAATCCGTTTTGTTTGTCTAATTTAATTATGGAGAACAAATTATATATAAACAATTCAGAACATTTACATTAGTCATGTATAACGTTCTGGTCTTCTTCATTCATTTGAAAACAGTATGGTTTTAATGTGGGGAAAATGAAAGTTAATTATTTCATATTGTTTGAGATATTATTCATTAACTCACGATTAATTTAAATTGCATTAGTGTGTGATATTTTATATATAGATATTAAAGCCACTAGTCTCTCCTTGTACATTATTGCAACCATGTTCAATATGATAAATCTAATATCTCCAAGTATATGCACACTGCCTTAACGATGTGTGGTTTAAGAGCTTTTGTGCTTTGTTTCCATTTAAACTGCGATTCATTCATTTAACTTTAGGATGGTTAAACATTAAATTTTGTTCTTATAAAGAAATATTATAACTCTTCTTAGATATTCAATTATTATTACTGTTTCCAAACTGATTAATGAAAGCCCAGTTTCACTTGCTTTTAGATTTATAGAACCAATCTTCAGGACAGAGATAAATTAATAGTTACTTTCACTGGCGAAATTAAAATGCTATAAAATGTTGAATTGAAAGTAATGAAAATAAGTCACATCGATAAATTTAGTGAGCAAACAATGTGACATAAAAAGAGTTGAATATGACATGTGAAAGCAAAAAGTGAAATTATTAGAGGTAATTGGTAAATAAATACCAAAAGCAGAGTGCCACTATTTTAAGTCAAGGAACAAAAAGACAAAATCTTACGCTGTGTTAAAAGAAATCTGTATGAAAGGTTTAACAAATATAAAAAAAATCAAAAGTTAAATAACTGGATGAGATGTATAATATTTTGTTCGATTTTAATTTCGGTTATACACTTTCGTTTTACTATTAAAAGATATTTGGAAAATTCTATGTCGTAAGAAGCCATAAATTCCAAGATTAGGCAAAATGCAGTACTCTAACTACACATTTATCGTAGATAGAAGTCACACAAATTAATTAAAAATTAAACTATGAGTGATGCTGAGGAATACGAAACAAAAATATCTTGATTAATGCATACACAATTTAAGCGTGAGTACCTGAGATCGAAATAAGAAAAAGTTGATAAAATCGAGTCTCGAATATTCAGTACTCGAGATGTAGGCTGCCGAATGCTTGCAAAAATGATCTTCGGAGAGGTTTATTTCTAATGCGGAAACTTAGAGAGTACGCAGTTTAGAGAATATTAGAGGAAGTCATATCCAGCCTATCCAAAACTGCATATTTGAATATTCTACAAACAGGGCGCAAGGGATTCCCGAAAGGAACCAGGGAATTCCAAAAGATCTTCCAGGTAAACGTAGGTCAAAACAGCATCAATTAGACTACGTTTAGACAGGTAATAATAATTCGTTTACCGCATGTCGATATTTCAAGTAGATTCCGTATGTGGAACTTTTTTTTATAAAACGTGAGGGATTACATAACTGCGAGGAGTATGATTAACAATAATTTAATGAGTAGTTAGATTATTTGTCATAAACGAGACAGTATGTCATTTATCAGTGGAATGGATGCGAGTATGTGAATAACGGATGCAGTGTAAGAATAAAGGCGACCCCGTTGGTCGGGTTGGAAGTGCGTGAGTCACGCTGCTTTGGTGAAGAATCCCTGCTGGGTCATGGAACCTTGTCAACATTTAGAAATGTACAGTTTATTGAATCCAAATTAGCTGATATTATTATTGACTAAAATGCAATAGAAATTTAGAATTGAGGGCTGAGTTCACAAAACCTAATGTTTTAAACAAAATCGCATGAAATTGAAAAGAACGAAAACATTCGCGTGTATTTTGAAATCCAGTTGATAGAACGTTCATAATACCTTAAAAGGATATCATCACGTGATTTTCTTTGTATTTGCAAGATTAGAGAATATCTCAAAATGTTGAAACCGAAATCGGGAAAGACTTAATTTGTATCCAGATCCAATAACAAGAGTTAAATTGCAGTTAACTGTCCTACTTAACAGAAGAAGAGCAATAGCATAATTTCTTGGTGGAGACTAGTAGCTACAATTGCAGACATGAAATAAGCAAAGCAAAGGGGAGACGGTTCGTGTTTATGTCCTGCTTAGGACGAACTTATAGCTTTCATAATGTTCACGTACTCCCTGTCCCACAATACGAACGCCGGGACAATACATTGAAGAGAGGCAATTCGCATTCCGTTACAACTGGAGAAAGCTCGCCGTGGGACATCCTCGTTCATACTTAATAATGTGGAGCCTTCAGGTGCAGCTAAAACTAGAAACTAGTTGGACAATTTTACTACATTTGTAAATATACCATCACTCCTAGTAGTTAATGATAATAATAATAATAATAATAATAATAATAATAATAATAATAATAAT
>JAGDQP010000211.1:123681-141060 GCA_022664845.1 Lepisma saccharinum
AATAATAATAATAATAATAATAATAATAATAATAATAATAATAATAAGGATAGTCGAAGATGCTTTTAGAGGCTCACAATCTCCTGATGTTATTCGTTTGTATCCTCCCCAGTTTTTAAACATGCACTAATACGCATAGATATTAACGTAAAATAAACACTATAAAGAAAACGTTCAAGTTAGAAATAAGGAAATAAGAATTTCGTTTGTGGATTACTATGCTCGTAATACTTGTGACTGACAAAGAATGAAGCAGTGTTTGCAGAGGCCACAAGAAGCAGACTAAGTTTACGTATTGCTGTTCCTCACTTAACCTGGTGTAAAGACAAACACTAGAATATACCTATTACAGCAGCAATTTCCTCTCGAATGTGCGTTCGAAAGTACTTACTTTGCCAGTGATTCTGTTGGAGTTTACAGTTAGAAAGCTTTTTGCTTCAAACTGGGAGTTTTAGTGAAACTAAAATGGTGTATTCATTAATTAGTGGAATGGCCGATATGTACTGGTATTTAATGTATGATCATGCCGAGGATAACGCCTTGGCTGCGCAACGTCTTTATCAAGAACAGTTTCCAAATCGCTAGGTTCCACCTGTAAAGAAATATGTTGCCTGCATGCATCTGAGGAAAACTGGTAGTCTTCGTGCAGACTGTGACCGCAGAAAACAAACAATTTTATTTCAACGTCAGCAAGAGGAACAAGTGCTCATCTTATGTCAGATGTTATATACTAAACGTAATATTAGTTATGTTCTGCAATGATAGTATTAATCACAAATATATACAAGTATTTTTTGTCATAATTTAACAAAATTTTCGGACCACGTTTCCTGAGATACCCTACAGGTATTTTATAAAAGAAATATACATTTTTAATTATATTTAACCATTTCCAACTTTATAACGATTTCCTTCACATTCACCGTTGATATGAATAACATGTAATCATGAAGTAAATGGCGAAATTCTGAGTTTCACTTCGACACGTTTATCTCAAATCCATTTCCTCGAAATTTGGATTTAAAATGATACTATATACCTCAAGCTTAAGACGAGCATTAGACCCCTGTGGAACTAATCAACCCCAACAGCATAAAATAAAATGCCAATATTGGGCCAATGATGCGCATATCGATCACGGTTGGCGCAGTATTGGACCAATATTGTCTCGATATCATGCGTTGCTGGGGTACAAATGTAAAATAAAGAAAGAAAGAAAATGGAAATTACTATTATTTCTATTATGTCCAGTGGAGCCAAATCTATAGACAGGTTGTTAGGATATAACTCCCAAGCATACTGGTATTGTCTTCCAGATTGACCAGGCGAACACCATAGCTTTCAGCTCTATTCTTGATCAAAGAGTGCTTGTTAAGGTAAGTTGTTTCTGAGAGATATGAAGGACTCAGACTACAGCTGGTGTTCAAATATGGAAACTAAATAAAATAAAATCAATATTACATCCCTTAATACTCGCTAATGTAACGTGCCTGTAAGTGTGGTGCGTATTTAGCCTCCACCAATAGGAGGTGGCCAAGAAACCATTAAACTTTTAAACACACACACATATATATAATGATTGATATTCGGCCGTTATCAATCAACTGCTAGATGATGCCGTCCCCCTTTAATATCCACATATCTCCTTCTGCTGCTATCCTCATTCATGGAGCTCCTGAAAAACGCTTGATTTCATCTACCTATCTCAGATTTGGAGGTCGTCTCGATCTGTTCGTCTCTCCACGAATCCAATGTATTATGTGTTAACTGGAGCAGATACCTTTTATCGCATGAAAAGCTGTGATATAAGTAGTGAATGAAATTAAGCGAAAGTTGATTTGTCAGTGCGGTAGCTATGAAGCTCGAACATGGAGAAAGTACGGTGTCTGTATCGAGAAACGAACAAATGTTATGGCAACATTGCAACAACACAAGTTATTGCTATTAAAGTCACCTATTTTGTATTGCACGTATCTGAGGCTGAGCAGGTTCGAAACCGAAGACCATCCCGATGAAGGTATCCATGTTTTGTCTTACTTTCATAATCCCAATCACTAATTTTAGGTGTCTTTCCTCATGCACACAGTAGAGTTCAGGCGTTTCCTCAATCACACAGTGCATTTCAGTGTATTTCCCTCAGTCACACCAGGTACACATATCACATAAAGTACCATGACTACGTAATGTTGTGTCAAAGTACGAACGGTGACAACGCGTTACCTCGGGGAGTGAATAGGTACGTGGGCTCGAATCCAACATTGACATGCGATGCTTATAGGTTTTAGAGTTTCATTATTTTCAATGTCAGGTTTACGTCAGGCGTACGTATCAATGCGAATCACACATCCAAGGTACAGAAAGCATATTCAAGCATCTTTTCTATGGTTTGGAGGGTATGGAGGATTATTATGCAGTGTTACAACCCGAAAAGTAGTATTTTCGTATCTCTCGGGAAACCTTCGAGATATCGATTACACACAAACACCATCCGGATTGTTGAGGTATAGGAACAATGTACGTGACGTTTTCCACATTAAATCGTATGGGACATTTTCTTTCTACGCTATTCATAGCTGTACCGTTTTTGGTGTCTCCTCTGTCACACCCCTTACGCACTGCATGCTGTGTATTCTGTTGTTTATTCCCTACATTTCAGCCTTTTATTCTTCAGTATTGGTGTTGTGCTACATTTGTTCGTTTCTCGATACGGACACCGTACTTTCTCCATGCTCGAGCTTCATAGCTACCGTAGTTGGCAACACTGACAAATCAACTTTCGCTTAATTTTATTCACTATTTATATCAGCTTTTCATGAGATAAAAGGTATCTTCCAGTTAACAAACTATGCGTTTGTGTTGGACTGGCAACATTGCCTGTGCGACACTGCTGATGTGTGCTTGGTCACGTGTCCGCCTACTGTAGGTATCAGGTTACCAGCGTACATTTGTCATTTGCTGCCTTTTTCATAAATTATTTTGGGGTGACACTCGATAATGCCTCACACAGTTGGCAACCCTGTATTTCTTACACGCACAGGAATTCGAACATAATGCAAGATCTCAGAGATCTTAGAGATCACCTACCGAAAAGGTCCACACGTCTTTCTCGTCAATTTCAATCATCAGACTTCAATTGTGGATTCCACGTTGGTAGCCTGTATCTCTCACAGCCACCGACAACATCAAGAGGACTTTGTTGTTTTTTTTTTGGTGTCAGGAATAATCTACCGATGTTTGTCCACTTTGTCTTCAATTCCACTGGTCAGGAGGCGATTTTGGATTCCAAGTTGGCAACCCTGTATCTCGAAAACGAGTCGGCGTATGACCCATGTTTATTGGAAAATTATTTCATTTTTTGTTGTCCGAAACGCACCTGTGACGTTTGGCCCACATGTTATGACATTTACAACTTTCAACATTTAACGCGTTACGAATTTCATCACCCTTACCCTTACCCGCCCCTGAACAACACTACGGTATGATTGCAACAGAGATGTGTAGTATTCTTGTGCCTTCCCTCCAGCATACCTTCCTTGCTTTCCGTTTCATTATTACATGACATAATGCGCCTATGATTATCACGGTACGACTGACAACGTCGCATTTTTCGTTCTCATTGGGCGCTCCACACAGGTCCGATTTTGAAAATTCAACTACTTTAGATTGAAAACCGATCATTTCCAGTCACTTTTCCCTCTGACATGTTTTCGTATCTGCACTCATAACCAAGTTGGCCCATGACAAGCGACTTTTGTTACACCCTGTATAGATCACCTAACAAAAAATATGACGATTTAAACAACTGCCTTGATAAAATTTTATATAAGATCAGCAACGAAGGTAAGCATTGTATTTTTACAGGTGATATTAATATCCATCTGAATAATGAGAAAGAAAGCGCTGGCTACACAAATATGTTAAATTGCAACCATACCAAAATTTGCATTACGGTACCCACAAGAGTAATACTCGTCGCGTAATCGATCACATCGGCACAAATATTCTAGACGTAGATATAAATTCTGGGGCAATAACCACAAAAATCAGCGACCATTATCCAATATATATCTTTCTGAATTAAAAAATTGAAACTACAGAAAACTCTGATATCAGTACGCGTGTTTACGACTATTCCAAAATTGCAAAAAAATGTTAATGACACAAATTGGGCCGAAACTTGGATGTTTAGCACAGCATGTCCTACACAGGCAATCCAAATTCTCCAGACTACCATTAGAAAGTACGTTCATGAAGCTACAACGACAAAGGATTGTACTGTAAATACGAAATAAAGAAACAGCCATGGATTACCGCCACTATTTTAAAATCAATTAAGAAAAAAGATACACTCTTTGAAAAAAGTTGTAAAATTCCTTTTAATTTAAATCTTCAACAGAAATACAAACTGTATCGCAATATTCTTAAACAACTTATCGAAAATGCCAAAAACAACTATTATATGGAAAATATACTTCGGGCAGGGTCGGATACAAACCTGAAATGGAAAATAATAACTTCTACTTTAAATAAAAACAATAACAATGAATATACCGTAATAAACATTACATTTAAATCTAAATAAATTATCAAAGATAAAAAGTTAATAGCTAATGAATTTAATATATATTTTACGGACATTGGTACGAAACTTTCTGTCGACATTAAAAGTCACACGGAGGATACTCAAACTAAAGGTATAAAACCAACACAAGCAACAATATTTCATACTCCTGTCTCCGAAACTGAAAGAATAAACACTGTTAATTGCCTGAAAATCAAATATAGGACATTACGGAATAAACACAAAAATTATAAAAAATAAGACTGTAGTATTAGCACCAGTTTTAAAACATATAATTAATCTGTCATTCTCCACAGGCATCTTCCCAGATACTCTAAAAATTGCTAAAATTATTCCCATATATAAAAGTGGAAACAGAACCGAGAAAGCAAATTACCGGCCAATATCAAACCTTCCTGTGCTGAGTCATTTTTTTGAAAAAGTACTCCTAACTAGACTAATGTGTTTTCTTGAAAAACATAATATAATTACCCAAGAACAATATGGGTTCCAGAAAAATAAATCTGCACAGCTGGCTGTAAATAGTTTGACAAATTTTATATCCGGAACGCTTGACGAAAGTAATTATATGATTGGGGTCTTTATTGACTTGAGGAAGGCACTTGATACGGTAAACCATAGCATACTCGTATAAAAACTACACAGTTATGGTTTACGAGGCGTAACTCATAAACTACTAACAAGCTATCTCCAAGACCGAAACCAATATACGTATTTACATACGTATATTGGTTTCGGTCTTGGATATAGCTTGTTAGTAGTTTATGAGTTATAGAGTACATGACTCTATAATGTAGAGTCTTGCTTATCAGTGAATTGTGGAAGTCCACAAGGTTCTATTTTCGGGCCATTATTGTTTCTTCTATATATAAACGACCTACCATCATGCCTAAAACAGAGTAAATCATTACTATTTGTAGATGACACAGTAATTTTTAATAAGTGTTCAACTTTAAGAAACGTACAAAATGCCACTAACAAGGATTTAGAAAACCTCTACAGCTGGTTTCGATATAATAAATTGACATTAAACACCGACAAAGGAAAGTGCATCTTTTTCAGAAATAGGCAGAAAAAGGAAATTATAGTGAAATATCCCATTAGAATCGGTAACGATAAGATAAGTGTTGTGAACAACATAAAATATCTCGGTGTGTGGTTTGACGAATTATTTTCATGGGACAAACACTGTTCAGAGATATGCAGAAAGATATCTTGTCACGTTGGAATACTTCGCAAACTTTCCACGAAGTTTCCAGAAAATATAAGAAGAATATATTACTATGCATTCATACATCCATACTTGTAGTACTCTGTCGAATCTTGGTATGCGAATCTCAGTGAGTATAATAAGATACGTCTTAACATTTTACAAAAGGAAGCCGTTAGATTAATAAAGAATGCAGACTACCTAGCACACACAACACCGTTATTTAAGGAACTAAAGCTGTTAACAGTTCAAGATCTATATAAATATAAAATAGCCTGTCTAATGCATAAGCTAGTATCTGGAAATACATATATACTATCGGTGGACGTTTCACCCACCTCACATGAGATATCGACAAGGGCAAAAACAGATAAAAAAATTGCACTTCCTCGCCCTCACCTTAACTATGGTCTTCGCAGTATCAGCTACAGAGCTACATTAATTTGGAACACTCTCCCTAAAGAAATTAGAATAAAAACTTTTATGAAATTTCAGCATGCTTTAAAGCACATTCTACTGCAAAAAGTAAAATAGGCTCTGAGAAAAAAAAATGATCATAATCAATTTGTACATAACATCTTATCCACAATTATTACATTTCCGTCTTCTCTCGTTGCTCTTATCTTTGTCTTAGCTCTGTTGTATAGTTACTCTTTTGTTTATTCGTCCTTTGTTGTTTGGTATGTTTGTTTCGTTTTGTAATTAACCATCAATGATACTATTATTCATAAGATGTCTTCAAGTTTCATATGTTATCATGTTTTGCATTGCGATTTATTATTTTTAGAATTGTTTCTCCTTTTAACTGTAATAATATGTTATCAATGCAGTTAATATTGTTGTTAATATGTATGTATTTACGTAATATGAGTGTTTTATGTGATTTATGTTTGTACGTCAATTGGTAATATTTTAGATTGTTCTCCTTTTTTCCTTTTTTTGAAACTTTATAAAAATATTTAGGTAATTTTAGTGTTTTTATATTGTACTTATTAAACTTTATATCTAGCACGAAACTACGATGTGCCAGTTGAAGTGACAATAGCAAAAGGAGAATCCAAAAACGACTGAAGCTAGGATTCTTCTTATATCTGACTTAAATCTGCAAATATAACGTAATAAGAATATAGGAAATAATAAATTGAATTGAAATTGAATATATATTTATATATGACACTATACATATATATATTTATATGGCGGATCTCGGAATCCGTATCAGAACCAGTCCTCAACTACTAGTGCACATAAATCTTTGAAACAAAAATGTTAATATCAAAGTCCATGTGCGGAATCACCTAGGGCGCCTCGAATCTAGGATGCTTCTAAAATCTAGGGCGTCTCGGAAATTCTACTACGGTAGGAAATTTCAAAATTCTAAAAGGCACCACTGGTTGATTTTGTCCCCATTGCAACAAGCGCTAAATTTTATACAACTTTATGACGAATCACTTTTCCATAGCTTATCAAAATGTCCATGATGTTCAATGTTTTCGGTATTTTTTTTGGATGCTTTAACTCAAAGGGAATAAAAAATAAAGGGTTCAAACTAAAGTGAAATACTAAATGTAATATATGCGGCCTTAGACTTTGAAATTGGTATGGTATACCAAACTTGGCATAACACTTTTTGACTCAATAGGAACATATTTCCTAAGCTGCGCTCTCCAGGTACCCTATTATCAATGTTGCCAGCCCATGGCAAAAAAAAATATTTCATGAACCATAAAGTGTTGAGATATGCATGAGGAATCGTTCCAAAAGTTGTCAAACGTACGTGAAGAAACGAAGAAAAAATGTTGGAGGTGGCGGGGGGCTTGTTACCTTACACCTACATCTAAATCCCTAATAAATGAGACTTCTTTCCTCTGTGAAGAAGGGCGAAATACAGAAGCAAACAATGGTGTGCAGGCTTATAAGCAGAGCCGACAGAGTCTTGATTTGTGTGTAGTGGTTCAATGTTGCCAAAACATTAAAAAAAATAACCAATTATTAAAATTCCTTCCAGTCATCTACACCAAGCTGCGCCAAACTTACCGTTAACATTATTTGATACAAGTACTGTGAATTTTCCCGAACCTATGCACTAGATTTGTCAGTGTGGACACAATATTTACAGAAATTAATACTTGGTTGTCCAAAGTGCTACCAAGGGCCCGAGACCTTTGCGATTGTTAGTTTAATCACAGTTCTAGTTTGTTTACGTAAGACACGAGAAAAACACAACGACGGACAACGTCGGTTCAAGTAATTTTGGTCGAATTCAATTCTCAATATTATGATTCTGATGTGGTGATCTAATTTGTCCCACTGCATGAGATTATAATGCCACTCAAATCCCATAAAATCTATGAATACTTTAAGGAACTGACCAAATTTGGAAAAAACCTTACTTTTAATATTTACTCAAACTCGTCGTTATAAGATTGTCATACTTCCTAATATTACACAACTTTCGATTGGTATATTCTAAGTAAGGTAGAATCCTAACACTGATCAGTAACTTTCATTTTTCTAAAATTTTGCTACAAACGCACTATGGCATAATAGAAATGTACTATCATTGTCCCGTTATAAGGCAATGAAAGAAGAAACAGGTTCAGCCCTTCAGTCATGTGCGCGCATTGGTAGCTGTCAAGGAACCATCATGGTTCAACAATAGAATGCTTATCGCTGGAGCTTGCAGTCGTGGGTTCATCACTAATCCCCGATATCTAACCATATGCAGAAGCGGTTGGGGCGACATTCACTTGTGCATGTCACAAATACAGAATAACTTTTGAGGAGAGACACGAACTTAAGGATTTCCTGGGTTCAATCCCAACGGCCGACCACCCTGACAGAGATTTTTCCAGGGTTTTTTCCTTAGTCACACCAAGCAAATGCCGGGATGGCACTTTCAACGTGGGCCCTTTCCCTGAATCATTTCCCTTCCCTATGCCGGTGTGAGCTTCAGATGGTACAGACCGTAAATACAAATGAATTCAATTCAACAAACTTAAGGAGGGAAATCACAAAATGTAATTGCTTGAGAAAAAAATATTAGAGAATTACAGATTTTAACACAATATAGGATTTATTATATGAATAGTGCCTAACCATACATTCGAAGAGAGAAAAATAACACACGTTTTCTGTTATAATTAAATTATCCTATTGTTTGGTTTACGACACACATCTAAGTGCTTATTAGAATGTGTCACTCCAATTGTTAATACACTAGGAGTGAACTATACCCAAAAACCGCTAATAAATTTTAGACATTTGCCCTTTTAAGTGAAAATAAATAACGCCTAAAATGTTATGGTATTGAAGGTTTGCTTTCTTTCTTTCCGTTTTTCTTTCTTTCCGTTTTTCTTTCTTTCTATATTACTTTATAATTATAAAAATTATAAAATTAAGTTTTAAAATTATAAAAACAGGTTGAACTATAAGGAATTCTACAGAAATAACTTCTGTATTGCCGAGCCACTCGTATTGAGCGTACTCTGTCATTTATAACACGTATATACAAGAATTGTACTTCTTCGATAATCCTTAAAATCAATGTGGTTATTTCAAACAAGAAAAAAACAGGACTAAATATCTTTCTTTATTCAATAAACTATAATTCACCCCATTTGATTAAAATCCTTAGGCGTAGACCAAATGAAAGCAACAGCGTCTTTAACTGTATTTTAACTAACTCGTAGGCCATTAATTAAACTTCACAGTTGAGTTAACTCATTTCGCTTAAAGATAAATTTTTGTGCTTCATTCTATACTTTGACGTAAACTGAACTTATTCAGATACCCTCAATTACATCAATAGTAATGAATTTAATTACAATTTCTCTATAACGGTTTCATACGCAAGTTCATCGCCGCAGTAAAAAATCGTTCGCCATTACATTCTAACCTGGTTAACATCAAGCAAGTTTTCATTACAAACACCTACTTCCTAAAGATCTCTTCCAATATTGTCCTCCCAACGATGTTTCAGTTTTCCCAACGGTCTCTTTCTACCCGGTTTTCCAACCTAGATGGAATATAGCCTTCGTTTTCCGCCATTAGAGCTACATGGCCAGTCCACATTAGTGGAATCATTTGTTACTATTTCTTAATATGTTTTGGCGCTGTAGAGTTGTGAGCTCTACGATCTCGTAGTAAAGTCAGAAATTAAAGATGCCATCCTCTGTCCATTTCTGAGCCTTGCCGATGCCATACATCTTGAGCCTACTTCCCTTCACCATGATGTTTTGGTTTTAAGTTATCTTCGCCTAGCCTTTGTAGTTCCCTCTACTAATTGCAAGGCAGGAGTTCTGGTTTTGGTCCGCCCCGGAAAATTTCCGGTACCCACCATATCTGGTAGGTATTTCCCTATCCGCCACCTAGGTAGTCGTCTGCTGGGAGACCAGTAACTCCAACCCGAGATGGAATTGCCTAATGAATTGCCTATTGCCTTCAATAATCAGTAAATACAGGTACAGAAACTCAGAGTGTATTGCGGACTAGAGTCAATTGAATCCAGAAACAATAACTGAACAATTATATGAAATCAAAATAATTAATACCAAAGAATTATATTAACGAAGTACCTGAAGAAAACGTAATTCTAAAAGAGAAGTTCTTAGTGATATTATTAGGAATATTTATATCTAAAACTCCATGCAAATAGAACGAATTTTAGAACAATACCATATTATTTTCTTCACATAATCATATAGATAAATTATTTTCCATTACCAATTTAATGAACATTGTTTGAATTGGATATGCAAATAAATAAATACAAAATCAAATTTTTAGTCAAATTATAGCATATAATAAATGGGCAACAAATATTTATTTTAAGTTTCTAACAATACATAATAACTTTGCACAACGAGACGTATGCTATTATTCTATATATAACCATATTGGCAAAGACTCTACATTGTTTCCTTTAAATACGTTCCGACATGGTAATTTATTTTTTATTTTGCTTTCGACACGTATTTTACTTCATGGTATTTGCTATCACTGTAATTACTACAGAGTCAGAAAGGTATAACAAATTCTTTGTTCAAAATATCAATATAAATAACTATCAAGTTTGAACTATATTCATTAAAGTATTACTCAGTGCAAGAACATAACAGTTTTCAGGTAAGTTCATATTCAAGAACTGATGAAGTTAGAAGTCTTTCTCACAGTTTCATTAAATATTTCTTCTTGACTAAAAAGGATCTTGGAATGCGAAGATCTGCTGAGATTGAATTTTATTTATAGTTTCTACATATTTAAGGCTCACGCGCGGATAGGGAACAGGAAAGGATACAAAGGGGTCGGGCAAGGCCAGAGTTGAAGGTACAACATTAGCTAAGTATTGTCATGTTTCATTAAGAGATGCTAGTTCCTTCCTTTCTCTATTTATTTCTTTTTAATTTAATATATTAAGATTTCCATGACAAACGAGTAAACACATATGATTGAGATCAGAAATGAAAGGCGCATTCAGTTGCTCAATTTTCTGTCATCTCAGCTAACTGGTACTAACTTCAACTAATCGGAACTACGTCCTAGCTGTAAATACCTTGTCATTGCATTAGGATACCTCCTTCTAAACCTATACTATAGATAAGTGGAACACGGTGAATATTCACTTGAGTGAAGAATTTTTGAGTCCAAACCATTCACAAAGAATTATGATTTCATCGGCTTAACTAATTTATATTTAGTTACTGCACATGAGAAGCAAGGAATTAATTGTTACGATTTTGGAGATTCAAATGTCAACTTGGTTCTCTAATAGAAATGATAAATAGTACAAGTTCAGTATAGATACAAAGTGGGAGATAGTGCACGTTACACCCTGTGTGTAACACCAGGAGAGAGGAAATAAATAAAATCTAG
Source organism: Lepisma saccharinum (assembly GCA_022664845.1). Classification (NCBI taxonomy): domain Eukaryota; kingdom Metazoa; phylum Arthropoda; class Insecta; order Zygentoma; family Lepismatidae; genus Lepisma; species Lepisma saccharinum. Next base: position 135,348 of record JAGDQP010000211.1, read on the forward strand.
CAGGTACTTTATTTCAGGCCTCTCAAATAAAAAAATTAAATTCTAACGAATTGAGGAAGTATCCAAAATGTTGAAACCTAAGGATCCTCGCGGGCCGGGCATTTCCGACCTTATTTAACAAAACTATGCGCACACATTATTAAACATCCATTATACATTTTCTTCAATTTATCTACAAGGATCTATGCGCTTCCCTAAAAGACTTATGGAAATTTTAATTTTGTTTTCTTTCAATTTCCAGAAATAAGAAAAACGCTGAAATCTTTAAACCTACACCCATTTTATCATCGTTTGCAATAATGTATCATGTAAACCCTATTCGTTCACCATTACATTTACATTCATTTTTGAAAAGGTAGTTAACATCAGCAATCGTGAGAATTGAAGGGTGTATTCGCCTAATTCGGTATTTACAAAAAAAAAACATTTTCTTCAGAAGAGCTTTCTTAAAAAATACTCCCATGTCATGGTTATTTTTTTCCTTATAATTATATAAGATAATTTAATCTTGGAAATGAATAGGTGAACCAAAAATCGATTCTCATGTACCAAAAACATTAGAATATGTTAAGACATGATAATAAAAAAAATGTAGTTAACTAATTTTGTGAAAACGCCCCTTAATTGTAACTGACTTCAAAGCAACTGAGCTAGTTGAAAAAGACCAGTAAAGCATTGAATTAAATTTATCGTACTTTGGTTCAAATAAATCTTGAACTCTTTACGTCCCTTAATAGCGAAAACATAAGTAACAGGACCTTCTAATCACGCTAAATCCGTCTGTAAATCTGCCCTTCCGTGTTCAGAAATTAATTCGCAGAAACTACAAGGTGTAGAAAAGCGGTTGAGGAGCTGTTCGAAAGCTATTGGATAGACTACATCAGACCCTCTGAAAACATCTTGATTGGTCCAATCCTTCAGTGTTACTAACCTGTTTTATCTACAAGCATCTTGCAGCTTTGTATTCGTAAATTATGTAATCGTAAAAAAAATGTTTTTAAAGCATACGTTCTTGAATATTTTGAGACGTTCTAGGGAACCACAAAGTATAAATATCTGGCATTTAAGTTCGTTTTAAGTCATTAATTTTACAGTATATATAAGTGAGTTGAGATCTCCCAAATTGAATAATTATCGGATTCCTTGAAATTATTCACTAGAATTGAATCAATTGAAGACAATGGTAAACTATTATAAGACTTTGATAATGTAAAAAAATGGAAACACAAAAAACATTATTTTAAGCAGCATTGACTGATTTCGAGTGGATGACAATTTGATAAACTGGTAAAATGAAGAAAGTGGGAGGGACCATGAGAGCCCCCAGAAACCCACGCACATGTTGTTTGTTCACCAAAATGTGCATATACCATGAAAGAGGATCGAACTAATGACCCATAGTACCATAGTTGAGGGTTCTATCATTAAGCCACCGAAGCCCTCAACAAAAATTAATTTTAATAAATATGAAAATTTGCAATAGCCTATCTCGTAGAGGAAAATAAATGTATGGTGAATATGATTACTGGAAAGATGGAATAAACCTATGGAAACATGAAACTGATGAGTCTGGCGTTATTTTAATCAGAAACTAATCTTCGTGTATTACATTGGCATTGCCATTAACAATGCGAACAGGATCTTTAAGGATTTTTACATTTTCATCAATGAACTCCGTCGTGGCTCGGCACTGCTAAAGTTGTAATAACTTTACACTAGATTTTAGCTAGAATACGCAGGTATTGTATAACTTCTTAACATTCAGAAACATATAAAAATAATAGAAAAATGCAAAGTAAATTTGAGAATTATTAGCGTGTATATTGCATCCAGGAAATTGATTCGCAATGTTAATACCGACCCTACATACATTTGAAAAAGTAAGACGTCTTGACGATTCAATATTCCTGTACAAGCTAACATATAATAAAACTGATTTAATCGCTAGTATTTTTATGTTGCTCCGAACACTAGAACATGATTAAGTATTGATGGAACATTCTAGTACAGAGAGTATATGTCCGGATTTCTACATTAATCTCCGTCTTGGAGAATCAATCCTTTCTGAAACAAAATTGTACTGAAAGTTCATGCAGATATAATCCTAATAAATCCTATAGAATTTCAAATGATTCCAGGTGAAGTAATATAATTTACAGTTTCGTGTCCATTATCTATCATGTACATTTCAACAATCTATTCATCAGATTAGCTCTTTTGTTGTATTAAACTCGGTTTTTACAATTTGAGTTAATTTTATTGCATTGCCATTATCATAGTAAACAAACAGATGCACTCCTAAGGACGATCTATAACTGAGGCGTATGCGAGAACAAAGTCTATATTCCATGTTAAAAGATAAAGCATAGACTTTTGTTCGCGCATACGCCTCAATTTTTAAAAAAAATTATGTATCGAATGGGCCTTGGGGGGATCAATCCTTGACCATCCACACAGACATTTACACCTAAAGGTTTACATTTTCACGAGAAAGCTAATTCTCTGTCACGAATCCTTCCAAATCATTTTATTTTTAGAAAAAGTTCTAAGAAAGACATAACGACTTTTCCAACCTTGACACTCACACGTTATAGACTTTCAGTTCTAGCTATTTTTTTAACTGCTTCTCATTCGTCCATGCAACATTTATTGTAGATTCTGAATGAGATTTGTTAATCACCTTTAACACTTCGTGACACATCTTGAGAATTTTGAACATTCCAATTATTTAGTTTGAGTTAATTGATTAAGATTTTATGGTAACCTACAGAGCTGCAAACTCTATACTACATAATATCAAGACAATTTATGAATTATGTCTTTTCTCATTGATGTATTTCTTCCGGAAAGTGGATATTCCATTTCAGAAAACCGCGTTCAAAAAGAAACATAATTAAAATGTTCGTTCCCCTCATAATTTTAAACTGATTCTAATTCGATCTGGGGCTCATAGAAGTAAATATTTCCAATAATCCAAACAGACTAGCTTTTTTTCCTTTTACTTTTATGTAGTTCTTCACTCGAGAAAGACTCATTATTAATATCAGACTCATTGACAAGGGGTGGTAACTTATTTGGTAGACTATTGGTAAAGCATTTGAGACATCGTACTTTTGATGTCAATAACCGAATATACTGATTGATATTATTCACCGTTTCTCGTCAGTCACACTAGATAATTCAACTTAAGCCCTGTCCGACAAGTTCTCATATCCCCAGACATGTCGTGGTCTAAGCCATAGACGCTTCAAGGTATATATGAATTCAATTCAATTAGATTCAAGTAGACGGCAAGATAGAAAGTGTTTTTTCAGGTGACGAACCTCATAGACTTGTAGTTCTACTTTCAGATTGTTACAATTTAAACAGCAATGAAACCCATAGCTTTGACGCTCCTTCTGGCGCTGGCTATGATATCATTTTTGCCATGGCAGGTCAACGGGGGTAAGCGAAATTTGTAATTTTAGTATTAACGTTATTGTTTATGTAACGAACAGTATTTAACATATTAATAGCATTAGCCTTTAGCATAGGCTTCAAAAAGGAGATTTTCTCCAACAGGAATCATTCGTACAACTTTATTTGCATATCGTATCTTCAAAATTAAAAATCTATGGTAGTTTAACAGTAGTTCAAAATACTGCAGTTCAACGAACGTTTGCTAAAGGTGCTGTATTTGAGTAATTTTATTTTGAAGCATGTACGTACCTTTTTGGATTTATACATTTAATTACATGATGTGGAACAGATCTAATATTGCTTCTTTAAACTCTTTACAGTTCCATGTACTGAAGCTTTCTGCTCAAACAACCCTGAAGCTCAATGTGAGGAATTTGGAGTGACATGCAATTGTCCCCCAGATGGAACATGGCCAGCGGATTGCCCGAGAAGAGACCATTTCATGTACTAAATTAGCAAAAAATAAATTATTGTAAATACAAAAGCCAAGAATAACATAAAAAATTATTTAAAATTGCGTGGCGTTTCAAATTATTTTTTTTAAAGATATTGTTTCCTTTGCAGAGAATCAAATTGAGTTATTTCCAAGTTTTAAAAAGTAAACTTCCCATAGCGTCATTATATTCATTTATATTCAATTTAGACTAACGTTTCTTCTAATAACAGTGATTTACTAGGAAAATGAATCTTGATTAACGATTAACCATTGAATAAAAAGAACCTGCATTATTATTTTAGGCATACTATTAATGTATATCAAAATAGCCGAATATGTGGGTGGCTCCACTGAATTCTACGTACTCGAGCAACAGGTTACTTGGAGCTTAAATAAGAAAATGTTTACGAAATGATATCCAAATTATTTCTGACATATTCGGCGACTTCTTGCCTGATTGTAGTAATGTGCTGTGCACGTAAGCTGTAGTAGTAACACATATTGAGCCAATGCTGTCTGGTAAATTTCAGGTTCAATCAATTAAGCGAAAGTTCGTTGATATGGTATTTTCTGTGAATCTGGGAAGAATCCAAAGTGACACTATTGAAAGTAACAATATGTATCTTTTTGACGGATCTTATTGTCAGAAACAAAGGTTTCAGTGACTCTAAATTCTGAATCGAGGAACATCGATTGATGACGATTACTGGTGAGGTCCGTGAGGTACGACGTCAGATCATTGGGTGGTCCGCCAGTGAGTTTTTACGACATCACTGGAATTTGATTTTCGGATTATACACAATTCTTACTTTAAATTGAATGTACACAATGTCGCAGTCAAATTTGACCTCCCCCTCCATATCTGTCAAAATAAGTTGCTCGTCGCTGTTTGCATTTTATTTCATGAAGTTCGCTTTTAAATAAGAAGACTTTGAGCTGGTGATAAAGAAGTGCAACCAGCCATGACAGTGCACAGAACAATAACAACTTGTTCCCATAATAAAATATAGCTGGAAAGGCCATCATCAAGAAATATTGCCTATTGTTTACTAGCAAAAGGAGTGATTTAAACTTTATTTTCTCTCACTATTTCAAAATAGTCTATTCTTTTTCAAAATATTCGAGACACATTTTGTATCTAAGGGTTTCTCATGTTTCCTAATGCGTACAAATGCAACTTTGCATACCAGTGGTGTCACACAAAATAATTATTCTTATCTAATTTCGCATTCACAAAAAAACATTCTACAGTTTCTAGAATACATTTTCAGGGGAGTGAATAGCTATTAACGGCATAAATAGCCTAGGAAATAAAGAGAGAAAAAAAGGGCAAATGTCGGGATCGTTCTTTATCAAAACATACTCGTATATATTCCTTTCTTACTTGTTCATCAACTATTTTTTGCCCAGGAAATAAAGGTTTGATGTCGGGAATAATTAGGAGAAAGCTGAATTTTGCCCAGTTGTTACATTATTACTAGATGTGCATTTTGCCAAAAGTCCCCGCCCCTCCCCCTTGTGCCTCTCCCCAATTCCCCCCGAAGTAAAACTTTACAGACGTCCAGAAATTGTATTATATCTCCGTAACTAAGAGACATAGCGATATGATTCTGGTTTTCTTATAATTCCTAGATGACAGGCTACAACAATGATTATCATGCGTGTTGCGCTATTGCTAAGTAGTTTTGCCGTAATTTAGCTCCAAACCGCAAAATAAAGATATTCTACTTTCAATATTTAAACTTTTTAACGCGTAGCTTGTTTTAAACTAACAATATCAAAAACATGTTCGAAATAAAAGTTGTTGCCTGTTTTATA
>JAGDQP010000211.1:146060-189514 GCA_022664845.1 Lepisma saccharinum
TCGAACATGTTTTTGATATTGTGAGTTTAAAACAAGCTACGCCGTAAAAAGTGTAATAATTGAAAGCAAAATATTTATTTTGCGGTTTGGATCTAAATTACGGCAAAACTACTAGCAATAGCGCAACACGCATGATAATCATTGTTGTAGCCTGTCATCTAGGAATTATAAGAAAACCAGAATCATATCGCTATGTCTCTTAGTAACGGAGATATAATGCAATTTCTGGACGTTTGAAAATTTTTACTTCGGGGGGATTGGATGGTCAATCATCCTTTATAGCTCATAGTAGAATATATATGTTTGTCGCTCCCCATACCTTAATCGGTCGGTGCATAGACATGTATTACAACCGTATTGCACCATCTGGTACGTACTGTAACGTAGAATGATCTTTCGTTTACGAACTCTATATCCTAAACCGCCGGAAGATTATGGTTTTCAATTAGGAATCCTGTTCCGAAATTGTCTGACTGAGTTTCTCCGCAGTTGAAAGTGTATTTGCCCTGTCGAATACCATCTTGCCCCTCCCAATGGACTCTCGTAGTTCTCGGTCGCATTCATCTTCAGCCTCAGAGTGGTAATGCTGATACTTCTTCGGCGTTATTTTCTCTAGATTTTGTAGAACCATCTACTAACAGCAAGGCAGCAGTACTAGATTTGGTCACCCTGGGATATCTGGTCGGCATTCCCTTTATCCGCCACCTGGGTAGTCATCTGGTGGGAGACCATAAACGTCAACCCAGAATGGAATTGACTAATGAATCGAAAATCACTGAAACTCTAATCTTAACTTGTACCATCAAAAATGAAAATTGCCGGAACTGGAGCAAGAACCGCAATTTTCAATTGAGTAATGTACATCTGTGATTTCATACACTTTTGTCCAATTAACGTTTTGGGAGTATATTTATGTAAACGCTTTACTTAGTACACCTAGTTAGTACTCGCTTTACAGAGTATAATTAACCATTAATGCTTAAGCGTTGGCGACAAAAGGCAGACAATTTGTTTTGGTTAGTTAGTTTACGCCGCATTAACTGGTGGACGTTCTTCAAATTATTGTCTTCATTAATGTTGATTCCCTTTTAGAGACCATTTACTTGCATTCTTGTTTTATCTTCCTATCACTTCGTATGTTGCCTTTAATAATCAGTGAAAACCGTCAATGCGGACTAGAGTCAACTGAATCCAGAAAAAAGGTAAAGAAATATAAGAAATTAAAATCATTATTGACAACGAATAATATTAATTAAGTACCTGAAGAAAATGTATTTCTAGAAGACAAGTTCTGAGTGAAATTGTTGGAAATACTTGCATCTAAACGTCCATGCAAATAGAACGAAATTTAGAACAATATTATAATATTTTCTTACATAATAATGCATATTAATTCTTTATCCGTGACTAATTGAATCTTCAGTTTGAAGAAGGAAACAAATAAAAAAAGCTGTCTTGTGGGAAATTAACAAAAACTGTATAATATGTTTATTATTTATTGAAAGGAAACAATATTGTTATTGAATATTCAAAACTATCTTCTGATACTTGCGTACTGCTCAGATAGTTTACAAATATTGTATTTTTTTCTTGTAGAATTAATAATCGTTGGTGGATTTGTTTTCTTCTTCAAAATTATGGAAAAACGTCTGCACATTTTTAAGTGTTGAGACATAAGATTGGTCAAATCGACCAGAAACTGAAGAAAAATGAAATGGATACCTTCAAATGAATGCTATTCACAAGAAATGTATGCATAATGAACTCGAAAGTTACAAGTAACAAATATTCATTTTTTTCCCTTCTCCCCACTGACAGAAATTTCGCCCTACGAATAAGCAAAACTGCTTTTATTCCGTAACAGTGATAGCAATAGTTGCTATATGTAAATATCTGTTAACAATAGCAGTTTAAAATATCAGTGTATGAAAACGTATCTAAACGAGAGTTATTTATTCCCGTCTGTGAAAAAGAAGTTTAAAACAATATATTAGACTAACCTATTTACCTGTTACGTGTGCAGTAGAGATATGGATCAAGGTAGTTGAGTTCCTACATAACTGTTATAAAACTATCATATGTAATTATCTGAGCTTGGATTTACTTGTGCAGAAGAAACAGTACATCAAAACGCAATTAAATCAGGAAAGTATAAAGCGGTGGGTACGGTGGATATGAGGAAGTGTAATTGTTTCATACTGAATTAGTATCATAACTTGCGACTAGCTTCAGAAAGAGCTGAGTCATTCTCTCGCATGCGTATTACTCCTAAACAGTAAATAGTACTTATAAATAATTGCATCCAGTTGGCAATTTAGCGTAAGGAACCCAAGATCGAAACCTGGTATAAACGCATTAGGAAATTTATTTATTTATAATTAAGTTTCAAATACAACTGGAGTTGCCATTTTACACAGAAACAAAATAACATTCCAGCAAACTGGTATTTAATAAGATTAGTGAACAAAAGCATGTCTAGGTTTGCTAAGTCAAGTACGTATTTCTTTAACTGCACACACGAGTAACTCATGTTTTCACAATGCGCTCTTCCTGTCGCTAGTCACAAGCTCCCTGTAATACTGTCTCAAATACAAGGAACTCCTATTACGGCGGGACCATCCTCGCACAGGCGCATTACTCCTTAACCTTAAATGAGACTGACAAGCAGATAGTTTCCAATTATCAATTTATTGGATTGGTAGCATGTCGGAAAGCTACTACGGAGAACACAAGATCGATAAAAACTTTTCTCTTATATATATATATAAACGCATTAGGAAACTTAATAAAATTAGTGACTGAATCGTGTTTTCTCAGACATTCGAAAATGTTGTCTTGTCGGATGTCTTGTTTTGAGACGCTAGCGCTCTTGTTCCCTTCTTCAAACTGACTAATATTTCCAAGGCCAAATAAATAATTCTATAACTGGCTATCGTTCTTTTCTTCTACTTTATGATAAGGTGTAAATTGAGATGCGTTTTTAGTAAAAATAACTTAATTTCGATTTTTTTTTAGAGTTTCTTCCCTTCATCAAATTGCTGGTTCGTTTTTTTTTCTAAACTATGTCTGAATTTTATGGATTGTTTAATGTGCATACTGTTTTCACTACCTCAAAGGAAGAAAAAAGTATAATCGCAAAATCAGAGCTTTCCTTCGAAAGTACAAAGTGTAAAGGAGTATCTCTTTAAAAAAACTTTAGGTGAAGGAGTACCGAACCCGGGACTACTGATTCACAAGACCAATGCCTTACCCATCGTTTTTACTATTTTATTAAATCTGAATTAGACTACAGAATCAAAAAAAAACGGAAAAGATTACAAAATACATTAAATGCAAATAAAGTTATAAAACAAAATAAACAATAAGAATTCAAAATAACCTATTTAAAATATAAATAAATTATAAACCTTTTTAAAAATAAAAACTTTCGATGAACTGGTATCAAACCCGGGACCACTGCATTATAACTTCAACGTCCATTACTCCATGTAGTCAACTATCACCCAGTGTTTTCTGAGAGCTCTTTATATCAATTCCGTACACGGGTAACATACGCTACTAATTACGTAGTGTTCACACGTCATTGTGCTCCTCTCCACAGACAATTCTCTGCCATTTTGTTTCGTTCTCCAAGGAGTTCTGTTTGTTTAGAAAACAGGAAACAATGCGTTTATCTTTAACAAGCTTCGGAGAAAAATATTAGTTAAGCCAGTAACTGCTATTTTTCATCGGTTGTAGCAGTCATAGCAATTTATCCCATGTAGCAGTGAAAAATAGCTGCTACGCTATTTTACCCATCTCTATTTCGCACCTATTTTTCAAGGCTTTATTAATGTTTTTTTTTTCGCTTTCTTTGTGTATTGTATAGATGCGAGATACGTATCAAATCCGGCATAAAGTATATTTTCACATTTTTGGCGTTTATTGCCTTCTTCAAACTGTCGATTTAAATGAGCACTGTTTAATTTGGATCAATAACTAATGTCAAGTTAGGCTTATTGGTTTAAATATCTGTCTATGTAAATATGTAATAAACATAAAAATATTCTCTAGTTTGTAGGTTTCAAGACACGAACCAAGAACCAAACCAGTAATTTAATTCTATAAATAAAATATTCATGTTTTAAATTAGAGAGCAAGGATGGAATTCTACCAAGAGTTTGTATATTGAGAAATATAGCTATCAGGTGCAGTTAAGTATTAGGTTATATCAAGAGCAAAATGTTACTCCTGAACTTTGGTAAGGCAAAAATTAGCTCGGGCAGGCAAGACAGCTAGCAAGAACTAAAGTCCATTTTGACCCTGCTAAGCTCTAAAAAGACCACCTCTCTCTGATTGGTGTTTATATTAACTCCTGTCATTGATTAGTGCTATTCTCCCATAAAGAGCATTGGGAATGAATTTAGTATATAAACTCGTCATTTGATATATCTTGGCTCGCTCTTGACTATGGATATCCCCGCATCATCATATGCCAAGGTTCAGCTACAGCAGATGCCTATTATCAGAGACTACGAATTAATATCTAAATCATACATCTCATTGTGTTCTATCAAAGACTGTTATACTTCAATCAAGTGAAAGCTGAGATTAGTTGGAATCCATTCTTTGAATGTTTCTTGACTACGTGTTTAATTCTATATAATTGTTGAAAAGTTGTGCTCAATTGTTTATTAGGTACATGCTAGTATACTTGCAGTCATGCCGAGTTATATTCTCTATGAATTATATCATTTGGTCTCAGTAACTAGTTTAATACACATTCAGTTTTATTTGTTTCATTTACACATTAATTGCCCGTAATTTCCACGGAACGTAACACCTGTTCTGATTGTACCTAGAACTATACATCTCTTTGAGCATGCTCTTAGATCCATTAGCAAATTAAAGCATTTTTTTTAACCTGGCAGTTAAAGGTAAGTATCTCTGGTTCCAAATAACGGACTAACAAGAGCGCCAGGCCGACACTAATATCTTGGAACACGAATATAAAATAAAATTGTTAGTCAAATTATAGCACATAATAAATAGATAAAGTTGTTAGTGAAATTGTTGGCAACATTTTCATCTAAAACTCCATGCAAATAGAACAATACCATAGTATTTTCTTCACACAGTCATGCATATAAATTCTCTTCCATTGGCTAATTTAAATGAGCAATGATTAATTTCGAAACGCAAATAATTTCCTTGAAATTCGAATTTAATATCGAATTCTTAGTCAAATTATAGGATTTATTTTAGGTTTCTAAAAATGCACCATAACAATGCACTATGATACGTATTGTATTACTCTCTATGCTCGTATAATCATATCGACAAAGAGTGTAGATTTTTTTTCCTTTAAATACGCTTGGACATGACAATATATTTTATATTTTGCTTTCGACACGTATTTCATTTCATGGCATTAACTACCTCTGTGATTCTACGGACTCGGCAAATCGTGTGTTCAAAAAATCAATATAAATAAATAACTTTCAAGTGTACATTATATTCATTAAGGTATTATTTAGTGCAAGGTCATAAGAGTTTGCAGGTAAGTTCTTATTCAAGAGCTGATGAAGGTAGAAGTCTTTCTCACTCTTTTATTTTAAAAAATCATGTTGATTAAAAATATGTCGGCATGCAAATATCTGCTGAGATTGAATTTTAATTATGGTTTTTGGTTATCTCAGGCGGGATTAGGGAAACGGAAAGGATGCAAAGGTGTCTGGCAAGGCCTAAGTTAAAGGAATAATATTAGCTAAGTGTTATCATGTTTCATTAAGAAGTGCTAGTTTCCTCCTTTTTTAACTAAATATATGATGCGTTCGATAACAAGCAGTTAACACATATGATTGAGATCAAGACTGAAAGGCGCATTCAGTGGTGCAATTTTCCGTCATCTGTGCTAACTGGTAATAAACTTCAGCTGATTGGAACTATATCCAAGATGTAAATATCATTTCGTTACATAATGGTAACTCCTTTGAAACGTGTACTATAGATCAGTGGAACACATTAAATTATTCACTGAAGTGAAGAATTTTTTATTTAAATCATTCACAAGAGATTATGATTCATCGACTTAACTAATTTCTATTTAATTACTATACAAGAGAAGGAAGCAGTTAATTTGTTACCATTGGGGAGATTTATATGTATGTCAACTTGTTTCTCTCATAGAAATGATAAATAGTGCGTTTTCAGTATAGATGCAAAGTGCGCGAAAGTAAAAGTTACACCCTGTGTGTAACTACAGGAGAGAGGAACTAAATTAAATTTCTCATGTACTTTATTTCAGGTCTCTCTAATAACGTAAATTAAATTCCCAAAAATTGAGGAAGTACAATTCCGACCTTATCGAATAAAACTTTGTGTAGAGAATATAAAACAACCATTATATGTTTTATTAAATTTATCTGCATGGACTTGCATATTCCGTATACAATTTTACGGGAATTTTAACTTGTCCTGTTTCAAAGTTCTGAAATAAGCAAAACGTGGAAAAATTTAAACCTATTTTGCCATGGTTTGCGAATATGTTATAATTCGACGGATATATAAACCCTATTCGTTAACGATATCTATACTGCTTTTTCAAAATGTAGGTTAATATCAATAAACGTTTTAACATCAATAAACATAACAAACTATTGGTGTTTTCACATAATTCGGTATCTACAAAAAATAAGTTTTCTTCAGAAAGGCTTTCTTAAAATACTTCCATATCATGATGAAAATTAGCTGTACGTATTATCGATACAGGAAATCCGTTGGGAGAGTCAAGATAGCATCCGCAGGGCAAGTACACTTTCTACAACGGGAGAACTGAGTCTCACGATTTCGGAACAGGGTTCCTAATTTAGAGCACTATCCTTCCGACGGTTCAGAATATAGAGTTCGTAAACGAAAGACAATCGAACATTACGATACGTACCCGATGATGCAACACGGTTTTAATAAATGTCTACGCTCCGACAGAAGTGGCTAATAATAACGACAAAGATACATTTTACGAGGAGCTAGAAAGGTTGTTTCAACGATTGCCGAAATACAATTCAAAAACTGTGTTTGATGATTTCAACGCTAAGGTACTGAGGGAGGAAATATAGACCTACTATAGGCAAATAGAGCCTTCACAAAATCACCAACAACAATGGAAAAAGACTGAGAACTTTCGAGATCTCGAAAACCATATTAGTAAACAGCACATACTTCCAGCACAAAGACATACACAAATATACATGAATATACATGAGCATCTCCGGATGGCAAAACGCTCAACTAGTTCGATCACGTATTAGTAGATAGACAAAGACACAAAAGTGGTCACAAAAGTAAGGGAGAAGTTATGCATCGCGAACAGAGAAAGCAAGGGATGAAATCAACTTACATTTGAAGTGAAACGATTAAATAATTCGAACATAAAAGCAGATTAACAACTCGAAATTACAAATAGATTCGAAATCATAGCCGACTCGAGTAGTAATAAAGATGAAATCAATAGTGAAATTGATATAAGTAAGATGTGGGAGGCAATTCGTGATTCAGTGAAGGGCGCAGCTAAAAAACGTGTAGGTGAGAAGAAACGCCAGAAAAACAAGCCTCGGCTTGATGAAGAATGCCTTAAACTTCATGAGTAACGAAAACAAGAAAGACAGCGATTGCTAAGTAATAAAAGCGAAGCAAATACCAACCACTACAATAACGCGAAACGCATCTACACACGCGGATTCAGAAATAAAAAGCGAGAATATATGACGCACAAGATTCAGGAGATAGAGGAAAACGGAAAAACAAATAACATACCAGATCTATACAAAGGGATAACCTATTTAAGGAAACGTTATCAGCTTAGATTAGGGATGATTAGAAATGAATGCGTAGATCTAATGATGCGTAGACATACACTTTTGTTAGCACATAAGCCTCGATTTTTGATAAAGAATGTTTTAACCTTTACGTCGAATAGTCCTTATCGGGAATTAAAACCTTGACTACAGACACACAAATATTTACACCTAAAAACCTACATTTGCACTAGAAAACTCTTTCGCAGTCAAGAATTCTCCAAAATAATTTTTTGGTTCGTAAAGATTTAGAAAATACATAACGAATTTTGCAACCTGGTTACTCTTTCGTTATATTTTTTTTAATTTTACTTAAAAAAATAAAAACTTTGCCTTTTTGTTCATGCAACATTTAGTGTAGCTTGTGAATGAGATTTATTTATAATATTTAACACTTCTGGACACATCTTGAGAATTTTCAGACATTGCAATTATTTAAAGTTAATTCGTCAAGTTTTGCAGGTAACCTAAAGAGGTTGAAATTCTGCAGCGAATACATAATATAAAATAATTTTATAAATGATGTATTTTCTCATTGATGTATTTGTCAAGGAAAGTGAATATTCCATTTGAGAAAACCGCGTTCAAAAAGGAACATGATTAAAATGTTAGTCCACCTCATAATTTTAAATTGTTTCTGATTCGATCTAAGGTTCATAGCAATAAATATTTGCAATAATCAAGAAAAGAACTAGTTTTTTCTTTAACGTTTACACAGCTGTTCACAAATTCCAACAATAGCCGGCGCTCGAGAAAGACTCATTATTAACGTCAGACAATTAGACAACATACCAGGGGGATTAACTAATTTGGTAGACCAGTGCTATTTGAGACATCCTAGGTTCGATGTCAATGACCGAATATACTGACTGGTTTTATTCTGTGTTTCAATCACACTAGGCAATTGGAAAGATGGTGCATTCAACTTTACCCCTGTCCGACAAGTTCTCTTATCTGAAAACATGTCGCGCCCTAAGCCACAGACGTTTCAATGTATATATCAAATCAATTATATTCGATTCAAGTAGATGGCTAAGTATAAAGAAGAGATACTCTACATTGAGCTTAATAACTATATATTATTGAAGATAATTTGTTTGTAACAGTGAGTACTTTTTCAAGTGATGAACTTGTGGTTCTATTTTCAGAACCTTACAAGTAAAACAGCAATGAAACCCATAACTTTCACGCTCCTTGTGGTGCTGGCTATCATATCAATTTTGCCGTGGCAGGTCAACGGGTGTAAGTGAAATTTCTAATTTTGAATTAATGTTAATATAATGTTAATTTTTATATAATATACAGTTTTTACAATATTTATAACATTACCCTGTAGCACAGGCTTACAGGAGGAGATTGTATCCAACAGTATTGAACACCCTTATTTGCATATCTTTTCATCAAATTTACAGATCTATGGTAGTTTTTAACAGAAGTTCAAATTACTGCCCTACAACGAACGTTTGCTAAAGGTGTAGTGTTTGAGTAATATTATTTTGACGCATGTACCTCTTGGATTTATACAGATCTAATATTGCTTATTTAACTCTATTTTACAGATGCACTATGTACTGAAGCTTTGTGCTCAACCAACCCTCACCTTAAATGTCAGCTATCATCTGGAATGATATGCAATTGCGCTGTCACATGGCCACCTATTTGCTTTAGAAGATACAATTTGTTGTACTAAATTAGCAAAAATAAATTATTGTCAACACAAAAGCCGAGAATATCGTAATAATTTATTTATAATTGTTTGGCATTCCAGATTAATGTTTTTAATAACGTTTACTTTCCAGAGAATCAAATTGATCAGTTTTTTGAAGTTTCTAAAAGTAAACCTCATAGCGTCATTATATTGATGTATATTCAATTTAGACTAACGTTTCTTCCACTAAGCGTGATTTACTAAAGAAAATAAACTTTGATTAATGATTATCTACCCACATAGCAAACTGACGTCCCAGGGATATCTGACGGATCTCCTAGCATGATATCAGGACGTCCGCAGGACGTCCTGTTTAAGTCCCGTTTACATCCATGGGACGTATCGTTATAATTAATCCTTCGTATAACTATACGAAGGCATATCCTTCGTATAGTTATAATTAATTAGATAATAATAATAGTAAGGTCGATTTATTTTATAGAAATTTCAGATAGGTAATCCCGCACAGCTTTCTGGGGGACATCCAGGGGACCCCCATACGGGATGAACTGTTTGTATTGCCCACAGAGTTATCTCACGGACGTCCTTAGGGCATCTCTATGGGAGCAGGACCATTCTGACGGTAATGAGATCTAAATGGGACGTCCCAGGGACGTACTCTGCTATGTGGGTATAGGGATAAAAAAGAACCCGAATTATTGTATTAGACATACTGTTAATGTTAATCAAGATAAGCGAATGTGTGGCGCGATTTAATTCCACGTTCTATGGACACATGTATAGAATACAATGAAATCAGCTATCACTTGGCACTTACATAAAAAAAATGTTTACGAGGTCACATAAAAATTATTTTTACCATATTCCGCGACCTCTCACCTGCTTGTAGTAATATGTTGTGCAGCTAAGTTGTGGTAGTCACACATATTGATTGAGTCAGTGCTGTCTGGTAAATTCCAGGTTCAATCTATTAAGCAAGAAGGTCGTCGTTGTTATGGTCTTTTTTGTGAATCTGGGAAGAATACAAAGTGAGTTCGGAAAGGAACAATATGTATCTTTTTGACGGATATCCTTATCAGAGACAAGGTTTAGCGACATACAATTCTGAATCGTAGAACATAGATTGATCACGATTACTGCTAATTCAAACCCTCGCTCAGCACTACTACAAAAATATTGCCAACAGTCAGCAATTTGTCCTTGAAGTACGACGTCGGATCATTCCGTGGCCTGTCAGTGTGTTTTTACGAGAACGCCGGAATTTGTTTGTCAATGATACACGATATTTACTTCAAATTGAATGTACACAATATTACAGTCAAATTTGTTCGCCTATCCTACCATATCTGTCAAAATAGGTTGCTCTTCGCTGTTTGCACTTTATTTCATGAAATTAGCTTTTAAATAAAATCACTTTGCGGTGGTCATAAAGAAGTGCAACCAGCTGTGACACTGCAGAAAACCATAACAACTCGTTCCTATAAGAAAATATAGCTGGAAAGTCCATCATCAAGAAATATTGCATATTGTTTACTAGCAAAAGGAATGATTTAAACTTTAATTTCTCCTGCTGTTTCAAAGCAGCCCGTTCTTTTTCAAAATCTAATAGTATGTTTTTATATCACTCCAATCCTTACTATATTGGATCCGTTCCTGGTCACCCTGTATAATAGTTCTACTAGTTCCATCTAAATATGAAAATAATCGTATTATGTCTGTCCTAGTTCTTTTCGAGAGACCGCAACGAATCGCCATATGCACCAATCACTTTACGCATAAAGAGGTTGGTGTAACCACCACAGGAAACGAACACTTGCTTTTTTTGGTCCCAAATGGGCTTGCAACTGCGAAAGGAATCCCTACGAAAGAGATCATCACTAAGGCAGTAAACACCGATTGAGTCCAAAAACATAGAGAAGGTTTCAAACTGATGTTGCAATATCTACTGTATGGGAATACCCCGTAAGGGTATTCGTTATGCTTATGTTTTATACATAATCGAGAAAGTTTTAACAGGACGAATGGCCATCGGTACAACTCAGCCGCCGCCCCTTCCCACAAGCTCTTTTTACGGTTTTTCCTCAAGCACACTAGCTATATGGTATCTACAAATCAGGCCCTCTCCGCCGGCTTTAATACATACTGTTCTGAACAATATGTCGGCTTTCTTAGAAGACGGTACTGTATTTTCCATCTTGTCACTTATTATTCATGGTTTTATAAAATGGCGCTGAGTCACATCATTCAGACTCCTGCTTCAATTTGATATCTCCGATAGAAGACGTATTAGGACTCCATCTTGTAAACAACTAAATACAATTCCAGAACTTGCGTTTTTCTTTCTTGTCTATCAGATTTGACATTACATTTTTTTGGTTCTATCTTCTTTAATTTCTCTTTCGTATGCTTGTAACATTCTGTAAACAATGAAGCGTATTCAGTTCGCATAGTAACTGCCGCAGTTACATTCGGGATAATCCTCCTCCAAACACGAAAATAATAATCTGGCGTTCTGCTTTCCATAGGTTTCGCATAAAAACGAGTTGTTTAAGAAATCTAGTTGTCATCATTTTACAGTTTTGATGTTTCATGCAATTCCTTTTTAATTGAACACCTGAATAGACAAACATCCCAAGTCCACTTTCTTCATATTTGCATGTTTTTTCTGTTCTTCGGTATGTGTTCCAAGGTCTATCCACTTGCATTAGTATTACATAAAAATCCCACCACAGAAGCCATTTTTTAATATAAAATAATTTTCCCTGAATATAAGATGACCTTGGACTGTCTTTCGTTCCTCCTGAGAAATATACTCCGATGAACTTGGGATGTTTTTCAATTCAGGTCTTCAATTGAGAATTTCATCCGAGAGTTGGGAATGTTAGCAAACTTTATTTTATAGTCTTTTGTTTAGAAAAATTTTAATAAGTTTCTTATGGATCTTGTTGCTGGATGTTTAATATTTTTAATTGTATAAATTTGTCTGATTATTGTTGTTGTTCTAATATAATTCCACTTGGTAAGTTTCGAAACAAATTAAGATCCAGGTTTCGTGTCGCGTTCGCATTCCCCTAACGAGAGCCTAAGTATATGTTACCATATTTTTGATTATTTTCTTTTAATTTAATTTCTTATTGATTTAAAATATTTCAACTCCCTATAAAATTTATTACTAAGGTACGTATCAATATTACAAAAAGTATTCTACAATATTTAGTTGCTAAGGTAACCGCATGATAGATTAGTTGCTATAATTCAAATAAAAACTATCAAACAGTTTTCACTGAGCCGCCGTATCTCATTGGCAGAGCGTTGGCGTAGCATTCGGGAGGTCGTGTGTTCGTTGCGATCGGCCGACCATCCTAACTGATGTTTTTTTAAGGTTTTCCCTCAGTCACAACAGGCTGCTAGCTTCAACATAGGCTCTAGGCTTGATTTTCCGGAATCCTTTCCTACCCTTAACCCGGTCTGAGCCTTATATGCCCAAAGGTCATAAATATAATTCAATTCAGTTCAACCAAACAGCTTTCATCCTGCCGCTATTGACACTGTGCTGTGAGAACGAACACAAGGAAGATTCAAGTTATTTTCTTTCTTTACAGCTTCAAGTTCAGACAGATATCAAAACCCGTCCGAGAAATAACCAAATTAGTTTCATTAAAATGAAAGGAACGCAATTTTAAACATATATTATTATCTATTTCACAAATATATTATGTATTGTAAATGCTAAAGCTATCTCAGAAAAATTAATAATCGTCGTGACCGGAACTCGAAATCTTTGTTTCGCAGTTGCCGCCTAGTAGTTCTGTACTTTAGATAAGATAAAATTAATTGTATGGACGGTAACATCCTCCTGTACATTAGATTACTACGACTAGTGTAATGGGTATCACACCCAACAAGCAAGTGGAAAACACTAGTTCAAGCCTATTCATGGTGTTTGTCATTATTTCTCTGTTAATTCTGGTAGTCCTTACAGGAACATTCGCCAGTAAAAGTTAATAACAGAAAGCACACACTACTTGAGAAAATGTTTGTTTTTTTTCATTACTAACCGCAAAATTTGTAAACATAATGTTCATCAAATTATCAAATATCCCCGTTATGAGAATTCTTGTAATGAATGGTGTTTTTGTTTAACTTTCGTCTTCAAGGATTTCCAGTGCTAAAATTTATTAGCGGTGCAAAGATGCAAAACAGGATGTAGTATTTCATTTTGACACGAAAGTCTGTGAAACAAAAGTTACTAGATATAATTTCAATGCTATTTTACATAGTCATCATTCTGGAATGGGAGAAAGACATTTATGATAAGAAATTGTAATAGCTGCTTGAGGTATATACATTAGTAATATTACATTTTAGTACTCGAAAACATATATCAGCTAGCATTTGAATTTGAATTAGAATTTGTCAGGATGGGATATTTAAAGGGTAGTCAAAGTATAGGCCAGGGCCACTTAAAGTACCATCCCAGCTTCAACCTGGTGAAACTGATCGAAAGCCTGGAACATCTTACTCAGAATTGTTGGAAATAGAAACTTTTTTTCAAATTTATTGTGCCCCTCCTAGATCTCAGTACTATAAGTCCAACTGAGATAAATCATACACCGTTGGAATAGTCATGAACACCGGTGGGAATTGACAGGATCGGCCATTCGCTTAGTAATCTCTATTAGTCCCTATACCTTTGACTCTTCCTTTTAGATGCGTTATAATACTTTGAGTTTATACGTGGCGCTTTGGTTTGTCTAAATTAAAAGCATTACTTATCTTCTTCGTTGTTGTTTTACATTTATTAAAGTCAGCAGACCGTTGTTATTAATGTGGTAGTAGTTATAAAATCGTATTTCTTTATTATAATGTATTTGTATACATTTTAACGTCACTGCGTTTTCAATTAAATCTTCTTTGTAAACACTAACACTTGTAGTATCGGATCCTAATTTCCAGCTGAAGATACGTGCTCCTACTGGCGTAAAAAAAGACGTGTAATTACCTGCATCGAAGAAACACTTTTCTTAAGGTTAGGTATCAGCTAGTATCATGACCTATTAAAATGAAATATAACCCAATTAACTCCCTACTTTCTTAACATTACTAGCACGTGCTAATTTATATATTTAATATCTACATCATATAAAATTGCTTAAAGAGTACATTGGAGGTGAATACTTGCAGGCACATTTTAGCACGTTATTCAAAGAGTACTGCTCAGCTAGTTTAAGTGGCGTGTTCGCGATTCTCCATTGTACGGAATCACAAGTTTAGATCTCGCAATTTAACGTGGAAACAGGTAAGAATGTTGGAAGATATCACGGGGGCGCCGAAACGTTAACAGTATTCATATTAGCGATATCTTAGACTTCTCTAATTGGTTTGATAAAAGATGGTTTCCTTTTTTACAAACTTTTTAACAAGGATTTCACGACAGCAATGGACAGCATCTTCTCGAACTTTATCTCCTTGGTAACATTTTTCAGTCTCATTTTGAGGGAAGTATTGAAGCTTGCGGCCCATGACAGTAGATGTATCGCGATATGCTGTGCATTCGACACTGTTATATGATATGCCCCTATTGTAGATCGCATTGAAGACCGCATTTTTGCTATCATATAACTGCGTTATATATAATTTATATTCATGATTCAGTTAGATGCCAAGTCAAGAGCGTGCATACGACCTTTGGGCAAACCGGTTGTGTTTACAAGTTAAATTAGCCAAAAATGAAGCATTGGTGTACTCCTAAAAACAGTTCCTGATGTTCCACAATTTATATACCAGAACATTTGGAAAGCAAAGCAAGGTAAGGCATATTACTTCGGAATTTAGTACACCAATATCTACATTTCTCACTCCCCCAAAAGATATACACTACGGGACTTGTGAAAAACAGCACACTATGCAATTTTCTTCTGCTCCACTATAATTCTAGAAACTATAGTGAATATTTTAACAATTGAAGAGCTAAATTGCAAAACATCCTATGTCCACATTTTACACATTTCCATTTTTCTGTTCTTTATGCATATATGTTTCTTCAAGATCTATCGACTTGCATAATATTACATCCTAATCCAACTAAGAAAACTTTTACTAATACATAATACTATCGACTCAATATAATAACACATGATGTTCTTACACTGTTTCTGTTCCTAATGAAAAAAAAATCAGTAAACTTGGGATGTTTCGCAATTCAGGTCTTCAATTATTCTTTAGCCCTCTCTTACATCCGTGCATCTTCGAAACATGCAAAGCCTATTAACACTACCAAACTGGAGTGCGTGAAGGATAACGCGTGATAAATAAACACTTCATACGAGACATATAGAGCAATTTAGAAATTTTAGGATATATGAACCATTTTAGGGTAATGTACATCCTTACGTAGCAACATATTAACACGCACATACTGATACGACACTAACGTATTACAAATAAAATTATAGATTATCATTTTCAAAGCATAAGAGAGTAACTGTACTGAATTTCCATATAACTTAGGTCCTTCTGCGTTTAACACGAAGATATATGAATATAATTGCCTATTTGTATATATAGAAAACACATCGTTTTGAATAGCAACATTTCAGAAGTTTCACTAAGTTCCCCTAACGAACGACAGCTGCCGTGTATTTGCACTTCAAAGAACAACCAAAATTTTTGCTAGCTGTTCTTAAGATGCACCTGTGCATTTATCGAGGCTGGGGATACCGTATCATAACTACATACAGAGCCATGTTGATAAAAACAGAAATTACAGTACCCAGTTCCCAGATATCTTCACTCACAGCCCGTTTTTGTAACTGATATTATACTGTCCGTAGTGTTGAAGCCCATGGCTCAGTCTCTGGCTTCTCCATTGTCTCTCTACTGAAGCTACTTACTTATACAGATCTTTGGAAGATTGCTAATGTGATGTACATATACAATTCGGGTGGTGGAAAGCGTGTATCTAATTGTCTATCGACTCCCTTCTTTCAATGCTATAGATTCTTTGTGAACGGATCATCAAGCACTGTTTCCTGACAGTGACTATTTCAAACATCTATAACTCTCAATACGAACTCCTTCCTGTTCCATCATGTTTAGCTAATCGGGCCGTCTTACAGACTTATAATGTTGAAGCTTTTGCTCACAACTCTCAACTGGATGTAATTTTCTTCGATTTTAAAAATCCTTTTGATTCAATAAATCATGAAATTCTGCTGTATAAATTGTCAACAAGATTTAGCATTACTGGATCCCTTCTTGCACTGCTACGAAGCTATTTATTCCATCGATGTGAAAGATTTGTATTGGATGGTATTGAATTCAATTGGTTCCCTGTCATATATGGTGTTCTACAGCGGTCCGTTCTGGGATAATTCCTTTTTATCTGTATGTGGACAATCTTGCTGAATTCTTGGAATATTTGGTAATATATTTTTCTTCTCACACGTATTTCATTTCATGGTATTTACTATCACTGTAATTATACGGATTCTGAAACGTATAACAAATTGCGTGTTCAAATCAAGAAGCTCTAACTAGATAACTATCAGCTTCCTTTATATTCATTTAGCTATTAATCATTACAAGATCATAACAGTTTGCAGGCAAGTTCTTATTCAACTACCGATAAAGGTAGAAGTCTTTCTCACTGTTTCTTTAAAAATGTATTCTTGGTTAAAAAGATATTGGCATGCGAACATCCGCTGAGATTGAACTTTATTTATGGTTTTCGGGTATCTAAGGCTCAGGCGGAGATAGGGATAAGAAAAGGACGAAAAAGTGTCGGGCAAGGCCTAAGTGGATGGTATAATATTAGTTATGTGTTATCATGTTTCATAAACAAGAGTTATCATGTTTCTTTCTCTGGTTCTCTCTTTTTAATTTAAAATATTAAGATTCAACACAAGCAGTAAACCTATATGATTGAGATTGGACATGAAAGGTGCATATCGTTGCTAATTTTTCTGTTATATATAATAACTATTAATTAACTTCAACTGATCGGAAATGCATCAGAGCTGTAAATATATTTTCGTTACAGTAGGATAGCTTCTTCTACACCTATACAACAAATAAGTGGAACACAGTGAAATATTCACTTGAGTTGAAACCTTTTCTGTTAAGCCATTCACAAGGGAGTATGATTTCACAAGGGATAATAATAAATGGTGACTCATTAATACTAAAATGTCAATGTGTGTGTGTCATTATGACATAACAAAATATTAGAATATTTCACATACGCAATCGTGATTTTCCATTGACGTCGTGGAAGAAGGAATATTTCCTAACGCGTGACGTAGGATAACGTAAGCCCGTAAGCAAACATTCATGCTGAAAACTCAAAAACATAACTTCACAACAGGAAACGTTAGCCTTGCATAATTTTATAACCACCAACTGAAACCATAACTATTCTTACTCTTGCTGACAGAGAGGTCATAACATTTCAAAACAACCTTAATGTACAAATTCCCGATGCAAGTTTGCTTAACGGAAATTAATAGGTGCGGTGGGGGAGAGAAGAGAATACAAGATAACAAGATAACAAAAGATGAAAAGATCGCTAAATGACTATCTAATGCAGAAAAAAAACTGAACAAATAATTCTCACACGTTTCCTGGCAGGGATTCTCCATCAGCAGTGCTGACTAACGAATACCTGCCGATCTTGTTCCTTGCATAATGACTATGGCTACCACTTGTACCTTATGATATTTTATCATTAATCAACTACTCCTTAAAACGAAGGGCAGTAGAAAAATCTTCCTGGCGGTCCAACATGTAGCCTTGAATTAACCGAGATCGTAGAAGATGAGTACCAGCCCGACCGTTGTCTGGTGTAAAACTCAAACACCTATGCCAATTTGCAACCGTGCGGATAAAAATCCTTGTGGTTTGTCGCCTAGCTTATAGTTGACAAATAGGGGCCGACAAGCACTAGAAGGAATATTATGATGGCATATGCTTTTCTACAAAAGGGAGTTCTATTGATCCAGTTGCACTAGGTCTGATTGAGGGGAGACTGACAAACGAACTTACCATCTCAAATCTCGTCTAACAGAGCAATCAGAGCCACTAAAATTCTGGGAACCAGAGGACTTCTGGCGGTCGACGAGATGGTGATTGTAGAAAAAGGTAGAGGCAGCTCGTTGCAGGTATAAAGGTGACTCTGACACGTGGAGCAGGACATGGCTTGGCCGTGGAGACGGGCCGACAAACGCACAAGCTAGGAGTCGGCTGATGAGTATTGGAAAGATAATCTGAAGGCGAGTGACAGTAGGAATTTGCGAGTGCAGAGGCCACGGGTAACCGCTATTTATGCAAACTCTTGGATTTTGTGGAATGTTTTCCTGAAGTCTTGCATTCCACCGTGCCTAGCTCGTGTTTAACTATATTACAACTAATTAGTAGGCCATAAATATAATTTCAAATTTGAACTAACTCACGGCCTGAGCTATAGTTGCCTGAAGGCCTTAAAATAAATTCAAATTGACCTAACTCACTTCGTTAACGATATACTTTGTGTGCTATATTCTACACTTCGACATAAACTGATCTTATTCAAAAAATCCCAATTGCATCAGTCATAATGAATCACAATTATTCCTCTATAACGGTTTCATCTACATACAGGTGTCCTATATAAGACACTTTTCATCTTAAATTATTTGAAATTGTGTTGAACAGAATTGACTATTGAATCGAAAATCACTGAAGCTGTAACCATAACGTTTACAAACAAAACTTAAAATTTCCGGAACTGGAGCAAGAACCGTAACTTTCAATTGAGTAATGTGTATCTGTGATTTTATACACGTTTGCCGAATTAACAGTTTGGGAATAGGCTTCTGTAAACGCTCTATTTGGTACACCTATTTAGTACTACCTTTATTAACTAATCATCTTTAAACGTAGGCGACAAGAGGCAGACAGTTTGTATATGCTAATTGAAGACCTGGATTGAAAAACATCCCAAGTCCAACGGAGTATATATTTCAGCAGGAATGAAAAAGAGTCCAAGGTCTTCGTAAGTTATCCTATCCGGGTTTCTGTGGTGGGATTAAGGTATAATATTTATGTAAGTGGATAGCCCTTGGGACATAATACCGGCAAAGAGAAAAATGCAAAAACGAAAAAGTGGACTTAGGATGTTTTGCAATTTAGGTCTTCAATTTTAGCCTGCATTATTTAGTTCACGCTTTTGTAACTGTTGCCTTTATTAATGTTGATCTCTTTTCATAGACGGTTTGCTTTCTTGCCTACTTGTTTTATCTTCCTATCGCTTCGTATATTGACTCTAATAATCAGTGAATACAGTTCCTGAACCTCAGGGAGTATTGTGGACTAGAGTCACTTGAATAAAAGAAAGGTAAAGAAATATAAGAAATTAAAATTCTTGATGCCAACGATTTTGATTAACGAAGTATCTGAATAAAACATGTTTCTAACATAGACCTTGTTAGTGAAATTATTTGGAACATTTAAATCTAAACATCCATCCAAGTAAAATGAATTTCAGAACAATAACATATTGTTTTCTCACATAATCATGTATGTAAATTATTTTTCCACGACTAAGTTAAGTGAGCATTGTTTAAGTTGGAAATGAAAATAAAATATTGTATTAAATTGAGAATATAAAATCAAACCATTATGCAAATTATAGCATATAATAAAGGGTAATATATATTTATAAAATTTCAGAAACTGCAGCTTAACATTACACTATGAAACATGTTGTCTTTTTCTTTATACAATCATGTCGTCAAAGTTTGTGAATTTTTCCTTTAAATACGCTTGAACATGAAAATATATTTTATATTTTGCTTTCCACACGTATTTCATTCCATGGTGTTAACTATCACTGTAATTCAACGGACTATGTAACGTATAATAAATGAAGTGTTGAAATCAAGGAACTCTAACTAAATAACTATCAAATGTAAATTATAATCATTTAGGTATTAATCAGTGCAAGAACTTCTTATTCAACAACCGATGAAAGTAGATGTTTTTCTCACAGCTTTGCTAAATATTTTGTTGGTTAGAAAAGATGTTGGCATGCGAATATCTGCTGAGATTGAATTTTATTTATGTCTGTTAGGCATCGAAGGCTCAGGCGGGGGATAGGGAAAAGTAAGGAATACAAAGGTGTCGGATAAGGCTTAAGTTGAAGGTACAGCCTTAACTACGTGCTATCATGTTTCATTAAGAATTGCTAGTTTCTTCTTTTATTTATTTCTTTTAAACTTAATATATGAAGGCTTTTATGACAAGCAGTAAACATACATAATTGAGATCAGTAATGAAGACGCATGCAGTTATGCAAATTTCTCTCCTCACTGCTAATTTGGTAATTAACTTCAACTGATCGGAAATACATCCAAATTATAAACATCTTGTCGTTACATTAAAATAACTATTTCTAACCCTATTTTATAGGTATTTCACTCAAACTCAGTGAAATATTCATTTGAATGAAGAATTTTAGTTTAAGTCATTCACAACAGATTGTGATTGATTTCAACGACTGAACTAATTCCTATTTAGTTACTGAAGATGACAAACAAGCAGTTAATTTGTTACGATTGGGGAGATTCACATATATCAACCTGGTTCTCTCACACCAATTATAAATAGTACATGTTCAGTACAGAAACAAAGTGGACCTCTGTGCGTAAATACAGGATATAGGAAATAAGTTAAAATTTAGTGGATATTTTGTTTCAAGTCTCTCAAGTAACATAAATTAAATACAATGTAATTGAGGAAACAATCAAAATGTTAAAACCTAATAAACTTCGAAGGCTGAGCAAATTCCGACCTATGTAATAAAATGTGCAGAACTTAATAAATATTAACTATACAATTTAATAAATTTATCTACGAAGAACTGCGTATTTCGTAAAAAAAAATGTAGGGAAAATTTAATTTGTTCTGCTTCATTGTCCATAAATAAGAAAAAAAAAACATTGAGATCTTCAAACAAATACCTATTTTATCATCGTTTGCGAATATGTTATATTTCTACGAATACTGTATCATATAAACCCTATTCGTTTACCACATGTACACTATTTTTTTGAAAAGTTGGTTAACATCAACAAACGCACCAAATGATTTGTTTTCACATAATTCTCTATCTACAGTGAAAGCCGTTTTCTTCAGAAGAGCTTTCTTACAATACTCACATGTCATGATTATTTTTTTCCTGTTAATTATGTTACATAATTGAATCTTTGAATGGAATAGGTGAACCAAAATCATTAGAATATGTTAAGATAATCGAAAAAATATGTAGTTACCTAATTTTGTGAAAACGTCCCTCAATAGTAACTGACGTAACAGACGTTCAACAGTTCCTCCATGTCCAAAAATTGTCTCAGAAACTACAAGGTGTAGAAAGGTGGCTGAAGAGCTGTTCGAAAGCTATTTAGTGGACCAGCTCGGACATGTCGAAATCATCTTGATTGATCCACTTGTTTAGTGTTACCAATCTATTTTTTCTACAAATTCTTTGTAGCTTTGTAAAGTATGAAATGGTAAACATACAGTAGTTTTAAAAATGTATGTTTCTGAATATTTTTAGACACTCTCCGTAGTGCGACAAGGTACAAATATCAGACATTTATGTTATTTTGCGTCATTAATTATATATCGAAGGGTATCAAAAAGTCTGAATTTAGATAGTTCCCGGTTTAATTGGAATTCTACACCACAGTCGGATCAATATTGTAGAATGCCAAACTATAATAAGACTTGGGTAATGAGAAATAATGGGAGTACAAAAATGAAATGAAATTTAATTTTAAGGCAACGTTGACTCATCTCGCGTGAATGATGATGGGTAAATTGGTGTCATGAAGAAAGTGGAATGGAACGGAAGAACACATGAACACGCTGTTTCTCCACCAAACTTGCACACGTTAGGAACAGGAATCGAGCCAATGACCCCTCACACCAGAGCTGAACGCTCTATGATTAACCCACTGCAGCCCACCTCAAAAATCATTATCAATAAATATAAAAAGCAAAAGAGTCTATCTCTCACTAGGATATAAAAGCTTGTTGGATATAATTACCCGGGAGATGGTATGAACCTTATGGAAACATGAAATTAATAAGACTCTTGGCGTTGTATCTGATCCACATTTAAACTTCGTGCATCGCATTGGTATTATCAGAACCCTTGAGGATTTTTGCCGTTTCAGCAATAACTCAGTCTTGGCTCAGCACTGCTAAATTTCTTTTAACATTACGTAAGATTGTAGCTAGAATACGTATGTATTGTATGACATGCGCACATTCAGAAACATATAAAAATAATAGAAAACAAGAAAGCTAATTGGGAAATTTTTAACGTATAGGCAAACTCAATTATATAGGGGGCCTTGCGTTAACGCCCTGGAAGGCTTACTTCCACAATCTCGACGTTTCACCATGAACACGTAGCCTTTCCGCAAATATCACGCGATTCCATATTTGGTAAGAAAGAAAGAAATTGAGGAGAGCACGTTTTGGGTGTTGAGCAACAGTTACTACGCATCACTTGACCACAAACTTTCCTTGAGTGTCTGTTTTGATCTTATCTAGCCCGTCCGATGATACTGTCTTCCTCTCCTTGTGCAGACTCATCCTTCCTGAATTTCGTAAAACAGGAATTTCCATTTTTATACTTTATCACATTCATGACAAGGTTCCTTAACAGCTAACAATTGACTTGTTAAGTTACTGTCATATTTTCGAATTTCGATGTTGCTAAGCAGGAAATCGACAAATATTCTTTCAACAGGCTTTATACGATTTCTCTTCTATTTTTATGTTACTCAAACTAGGAATCTCGCTCCAATCGTGTGTCCAGACATAAGGTAAAGCAAAATCTAGCATAGGGTGGGTAAGAAATAATTCAATTTCGCCACAATACTTCTTCTTGTAAAAACGTTAAATATTATAAAAGATGTCACTGTGGATAGAATGAAGAATCATACTACGTAGTTCCACTGCTGAGTTACACACATTTTCACACCTACTCTTACACCTCAATAAAGTACTCATTAATTACATCCTATAACAATAGGAACGCATTCTGTTTTTGTGTTTGGACACAAATATATTTAGCAGCTTAATATCCACTACGAAACATCGCCCCTAATCACCAATGTCTCCATTAATCACTTTACATCAACATACACTTCACCATACCATGCAACTATGACATAACTTAATTTCTCTACCACAGATATTGAATCATTTTATTACCCTATAACTTTGGCGAGAATTGAACAATAGCTGATAACTAAATATAACAGAACAAATCATAAATAATTGGCCAAGGGGTTCAATGGTAGAGCGCTACCCTCTGGTGCTACGGATCCCTGGTTCAATCCTAGCTCATGTCATGCTGGTTTTGTGGTGAACAAACACCATGTGCGTGGGTTCTCTTGTTTCCTCCCACATTCTTCACCAGTTCATCTTATCATCATCTATCTGTCCTGAGCCAAAGTTTCGTAAATCCCTTAAAATTATGGTGCTGCATATATGCGCTATGTGTAAGATATTAATTAATTGGATTGTGATACTGGTACTAAGTAAGTTCTAATAGTTGCCTATAATGGGAAACCGTTTTTATTGGTTTTTCAACGCGACTATTTTGAACAAATTCATCCGTACGAAAGTTAGTGCATCAAAGCTATATATCAGCAATGTGTATATTACAATAGATTTCGCACGTGATCATTACTATTGAAGAGCTAACGAAAAGAAGATGTTTAACGTGCAGATCAGCAATATCTTCCAAGGTTACGTTGGAAATAGATATAGGGAAGTGTTATGGTCTAACATAGAATATTAAGTTCTTCTAGATCGCCCACAAAATTAGAATGTTTTAGAGTTTAAATCTTTTTAAGAGTTCAATAAACATAACACCAATAATTTAAAACACAAAACCCAATCTTCATTTTTGTCTAAGGAGAGTAGAGCCATCAATTAAAATTAAAAGTTAATACATCATAATTTCTAAAATAATAATCACTTTGAAGTCAGATTTATTAGTTTTATTTTTGAAACTACACCAAAATTTACATTCTGTTTAAAAGAGCAGAAAAGGATTATGGAGAGAAAGCAGAGTAGTTTTACTTAACCATAGAATCAATAACTGATCAACGGCCCACTCGCATACACACTATTTCAGCTACATTAGGACCTCTCGGGGTAGCTAAACAAGTGCAATTGTTGTATACATTATCACCATTGCAACTTTCGTTGATATGTTGAGCACAGTATTCTAGTGAACAATCAGAAGCTGAAAATATAAGAAAAAGCTTTAATGTAGTTCTTCCTATTATATAAGTTAGCCTTACTTAAATTGCTGTTAGTGTGTTGGACAGACTTTTTAATTTCTAGAAAAGAATATAATATTCATTTCGTAAGCAAGGTATTAAGCCATTTGGGTCATCAGGACACTGTCAAGAAATACGTACCGGAAGCAGGAAGCTCTATGTCTATTAAACACAGAATGTAACCCTACAAATTATGTCCAACAAATTACTGTTGAACTGGACTTATAAGTGTGTTGTAGGCGCAAATATTATCACCACAAAGTTATAAATTAGCTAATACCTCGATTAATAATGGTTTCAGTTTTAACGACTCATTAAAATTGATCCCAAATTGAATCATGAATCTTAAGAGGCATTGGTCTTACAATGTGACTAATTTGAGTTTGATAGTGTTGTAGAAAATACAGTAATAGATCCATGTATTCACATTAAAATGGCATGGAAATCCCAATTACCTTAAGTTTTATAGTGACCTCAAATCTTACAACAGGTCATCAGTCAGAAACTTATCCAATAAGACACGAGGTTATCCAGATACAACTACCATCGAGAGCAATAAAATTAAGAATTTAAGAAGACTAAATCTTTATGTTCTTCGCGAGTACTTAGGACTCTACGATAATATTTTAAAGTAGCATGTGAACAAAAAAACAGGTAATGACTAAACTTACAGTCAGTCTATGACTTTTATCTCATTGAAATATCGGTGTTATAAGAATGTAATTGATAATGTATGCAATCAACCTTATGTAAGTTTAGAAACATAGAGGAATGCAAATAAAAGCGAACGAGCGGCAAATAAATGTGGTTTCTGTACTTTTTCTTGCACTTTTGTTAAAAGGATATTAGTCCCGAAATTTTATTGACCAATAAGATATTCACATGTTGTAATAGCAATACGATCTCATGATTCATCATATTTCAACCATCAAATCTGGTAACTTGCAAAGAATTTATCTCACTTAATAATTATCCATTTTAAACCGTTTTTCTCAATGTTCTAAAAACTTGTACTATTGGACTTATACCCTTTTAAAAATATACTATTCATTTTTAGACACATGATGTACCTCTTTAGGTACTACAGTCAGAAAGCGCACATTTGACAAAGTCCATTGTGATGAAGTAAACATTGTGAGAGAGGCAAGCGTGTGAATACCTCTCTCAACTGAGGGATTGATGCAAAAAAGACACTTTTCCTTTTTGCATAGAACTCATATTTCTATTTGTCTATCCTTTATCTATACAATCACCAATCATGTTAATTTCTTGACAATTGGGTTCGAGACAGCGGAATATGAACTACTGCAAGTGTCTTTTCTGCATAGAATACCATGATGATTTTCCTCTCTGTGTTATTAGATTTTTTATCATGGGCACCGACTTCAGTTACTGATGTTAAAGTGGTGTCAGCTGCTTTTTCACTCAGCCTATATTACAGTAGTTTTTTTCCGCTCAATGAACAGTATTCGGGTTCTTCAGTTCCTGAAGACATTGAGGGTGGTGTTGAAGTAAAAGCGAAAGGTTTAAAAAAGCATGTGAATAAAAGTGTGTGAACAAAATTTGTAGCTAAAGTTGGAAGAGAATCAGGCAGACAGTATCTTTCAAGAAGTCGTTCAAAGAAAGAAGTTTAAATCAGTCAAGAATTGTTCTAACAAGATAAGAGTATTTTCGTTACAAGTGATGTCTATAACGATCATAAACATAGTGAAAAATTTGAATTTACATTTATTTACTGTCTTTAGGTATAAGGACGGACTAATGCCACGGGAAGGAGTCGTCTAGGGCCTAAGTCGAAGGTATCATCTCCACTTTTACCTTGTGTGGATAAGAAGAAGCCCTATTGTAAAGTGCAGTCAAGATGGTCAGTCGCTGGTTAAGAACCCCAGGAACTTCTTGATGCGAGGTGAACGATCTATGGTGAAAATGATGACATTTCATACTTTTACCTAAGGGTGGCTGGAGGTTAGCCCTCTCTACAAGGTAACTGAAACTGAAGTCCACTTTCTTAGAGCCTTACCAGTTCGTTTAAGAACTCAATAACTATTCTTTCATTCATATATTTTATTTAGTTAGTGCTATCAATATGTATACCTACAATACTAAAATAGTATTATTACACCACTGCTGTGGACATGACATATCTTTGTAGTGCGTTGACTTAAAGGACTAGTAGTCTCTATAAGGTTAGGTAAGGTTAACTTAGGATAGGTTAGGAACTTTTATTTTACTACCTTTTCTGCATTTCTTTTTCATCTGAGCCTCAAAATATAATTAAAATTTGTACTAAAAATAACAATATTTTATATGGATTTAGTCTTATTTTATTCAAAGTGATTCAATAACATGTTTAAGGTTACTATATTTACAACTTGGGAGAAGTGGTCTTCTTGCACCCAACCTTTCAAATGTTCTGCGTAAGATTTTCATTCCATGAGAAGGCTTCACAAATTGGAAGAGTGGCTTCCGTACACTTTAAGCGAAAACAGTATAAATCAGTGGGTGACAATCTCTCTTCTTCTTTACATCCTCCTTAATAACTAGCTCGTTCCTTGCCAGCAACTCAGCCTCCTTGGGGCACTAATGCAATAAAAATGGATGGGAATTCTGCATTAAGCATTTCCTCAACACAATATTGCATGTTCATACCGGACTAACATGTACATAGGAATTATCCATGGGCTTCATTGGGAGGTTCTTCCGCGTAACCCTTGTTCCTGCGATCTTGTCCCCTTAGAGTTCCACCTTTTGTTTTGTTCTCTATCCAAAAATGACCAAGGAAATATTTTTTCATAGAAATTGAAGACTACAAAAAGATAAGTGCTTTGGCGTTACCTGGATTTTACAGGACAGCGTTTTAAATGTTCAGATTTAACATTGCGTGCATATTATATAAAGATCTTTTTGTTGCGTACGGACTATACATGTTACATATGTGTTAAAAAAGCTCTTCAAAGGCCTAACAGACAGCTCTTTTATCCCAATTTCACCAATACACAAAGGTATTTTCCAATGGTCTTCCGACACCTCAGCCACCTTCTTAGCTCCCATATTCCCAAAGCTCAAAATCCCTTGCTGAAACTCAAGAAACACCAATGCGATCTAAACGAATTAAACGGATTTGAACTTGTCTTGACAAGACCTTTCCAATGACACTTCAACTACCTTCCTATCCCTAGTAGTTCGAAAGTTGTAATTTCCCTCGGAAGCTCAGAAACCACCCCTGTGAACTGGATAAAAGATATGGGTTTGAACTTGTCTTCCCGAGGCCTTTCAAGCTGCACCTCAATCATCTTCCTAGCTCTAGTAGTTTCAAAGATATAGATTTTCCCCTACCTCTCTAGAAATGTGCATCCTCTATACGGGTTTGAGCTAGTCTAGCCGAGACATTTGCAAAAGCACTTCACCCACCTTCCTAGCCCTAGTGGTTTATGAGTTCGAACTCACGAAGCGGGCCCATGAAGCTGCATAGCCCGAGAAACAGGTCGAAAAGAAATGTCCCGCACTCACTACAATTTCAACCTCCAAACAAAGAATAAGATTCTTAAGTATCTCTGATTCGACTGCGTGAAGGGGGTCGAGACAGGAATGGAACACTAGGCCTACCGCAGGATCTGACGTAAACGAAAATCTTTGAGTGGGTCCCCAACAGGAGGATCCGAAAAAGATCCATGCCAAATGAGCCAAAATGGTAGCGGTGGGTCGATGGGTCTAGGCGAAAAGATACACAAATAAGACGATATTGTTTAAAGAGATTTTCACCTCCATTACTAATCTGTATACTTAAGTAAATATTTGTAAGGGTAAAGGTTTGAAGCATATAAAAATACCATTGTGATTTATAATTTTATTAAATGAGAGTTTTTTTCTAAGCTATGAATTTACCTGCTGAAGGTGCGCCAATTGTGCAAGTAATTACCGTTGCAAACATGCATAGAAGGTAAAAAAGCTTCATTCTCACTGGAAAAGCAGCTAATCTGTAAAATAAAAATAACAAGATAAATATTTATTTTATTATGTATTAAATAAAAACGCAATAACCTTCACATTTTGAGCAGACATCTATCTACCTTATTATGACCAAAACTTCTTACAGCTTGTTAGCATATTTACATTGTCGTATTTACCTTATATCTATTTTACAACTGATAAGGGCCGACCGGTTTGTCGGGCGGTCTAAGGCTGACGAGTCGAAGGTCCCGGGTTCGAATCCCAGAAGGGGCATGGATGTTTGTAATTATGGATTTTAACTAGAACGTGACAGATAATTATGACGGGTCGAAGTCAAAAGTTCCTAGAATGGTACATACAAAATAAAGTTATTTACAACATACAAGGGTTCAGCAGCAAGATGGAGTGGCGTACTACTATGCGTGGGAACTAATGGCTACTGTTTGTAAATGGAATTTGCCTTTTTCTATGAGAAAGAAATAGAATTGAATGAGATGGTAAGGAATGTTGTTGTTAATGGGTCTACCTGGATAGTTCTACCCTCCGTATACCATGAAGCACTCACTTTTGGGCCATTTCTATCAACTTAAAGCTTCTGACTGTGTCGGTCCATAACTTGCTAAGTTACGAAAATCAAGTCACTAACTCTCTTTGGAGAACCAAGAAGTTTGTGAATGCGCTGTAACGCAATTGATCACATAACCCCATCTACAACCCATCCTGATCTTTGTTTATGAAATCTTAATGTTGTCAGGCCGAAATCTTTGGCAGGACACGTCTTTTGATCCTTCCTTCGTTTTCCAAAACACATCCATGTCCTTCTATTAAGCAAAGAGTGACGGAATATAACATCATTTCTAGTTTGATACTTTACTCAGTATATTAACAACCAGGCTATAAAGCAAATAGAGATGAAAGAGTTATTATCAGCCATTATACACAGAGATGTTTGATCAAACACACTGCAGCTGCGTAAGATAGATTACATGTCAAAATATTGCTCGCCGTTGATTTTGTTCTTCAACACAGATTCTATGATAATTGTTAGAATGATTAAAATTATTTACAACATGTTATCCAATTGAAAGTAAGTTATGAGTATTCATGGAGTGGATGGAAAATTGAGCATTTGTAAATGTCTGTGTACCTTTACATATTTCTTGGTTTCTTCTTCTAATAATTCACCTTGTTCCTTTTATGTCCCTTCTTTTAACAAGAGGCCCGAGTTTTATCTTAACTGGAATATGTTTCCATGAAGGCTTTTTTTAAAAAAAATCACAACTAAAACTGTCCGAAGAAAAGCGGTTTAAATAACATAAAGTGTGGACAAGATTTTATTTGTTTTCTAACATAAATTCTCATACATACAAAAGTATCAATTGCAGACTTATAGCAGTCGTCGCTTAAGCAGTGAGTTTTCGCCGAAACAATATTATTTTATTTATTCTTTTTTTTAAATGGTGCAGTTAACGCATAACCTTTTCTTTCTCTCAACCATTTGAAAATTCTACATTGAATCTACAAGATATGAATAATTGAACAATACAGGACATACATTATCAATTCGAATAAAATTATTTTATTTTTTTATCTATTTATGTATTTTCCTTCTACAGAAAATTAATTCTCTAATCACTGAATGTTTTCACTAATATTATGTCTGTTACAATTATAATATATAAAGAAAAAACAACATAATAAAAAGAAACAGCAACCCAAAATATCACACAATTTTGAGTCCTTAATATAATATGTATATTTATAAACTTAAACATTTAAAAATAATTCGTACGAATGCGATTAGTACTTCAACATGCATGCATCAGATAAATCATCAATAAATTTTGTAAGTATTACATCATTCCTGTATAAAAACATACATACGTGCACACAAAGATATACATACATACGCATACACATGCATACATATATGTCGATTCTATTACTGATCTTGGTGTAACCATTAAATCTAATCTGTCATTCGACATGCACATAAATCGTCTTGCTAGCGAACCTTACAGGAACCTCGGGTTTGTAATGAGGTTAACTAGCGATTGCTCCAATGTTGATGTCTTAATAACTTTATATACAACGTATGTCAGGCTAAAGTTAGAATGCGCTTCAATAATATGGGATCCTAATATACGGAAGAACTCTCGGCAAATTGAAATTATACATTCTAAATCTGTACGAACTTTGACATACAAAGAAACTGGAATATATCCTAAATTTTAAAAGTACTTAGACCTGGTAAATAAATAAGGTTACAATCCCTGGAAAACAGAAGAGTTAATTTTCTCTTAACTTTCCTACCCGAACTCTTACACAGTAAAATCGACCCAGCAGGCTTATTATCTGAATTAGGACTGTATGTACCACATAGAGTAACTCGACCGCGTAATGCTCTCTTCCACCTCTCGGCACAAAGGACTAAAGCAATGGACATATCGCCTATTAGGATAATGTGCTCATTTTATAATTATATTCTTAAAGAATGTCCTGAGATTGATATATTTAACATAATATTAAACATATTTGATATATGAGAGAATTTCATTCATATATAAAAAAAAAGTATTTTATGCAGAATATGTTACTATGCAGCACCAACTATGTATATTGCATCTATGTGTATCTGTAGAGAATGTTGTATGTGTATGTTGAACAGCGCAATTAGGTTATTAACCTGTTGTATACGATAAATATATATAATCCACACATACGTACTTGCATATACACACATTAAATAGGATTTACTTTTTACTTATTTACAAATAAACAAATACTTGAGTCAAATGGCTAATGTATAGAACTATTCTTGAAAGTTGCATACTAACAATTAAAATAAAGTATTATCAATGAAAATCTGAATCTAAAAATTATCTCAAATTATGTTAAAAAACTGACAAAGCTAGTGCAAAATATATACTAAAACAGTTGCACAAATTATTGTGTTCTAAGTAATGGTGAATTTTTATATCGGTATTTTTTGTTTGTTTGTTTTCTGTATGAAAATATATATCTTGTCTGTATATTTGCACCTAAATTCTTAATTTATTCTACCTTGCTAATTAATGTATTTTCCAATTCTATAATCTGCCAGAAAGATGCGTTTTGTTTTGCAGCAAATCATATCGCAATTTTTATTCCTGTTCAAACTGGAAACAATTGTTATCAGACTAGTTACATGAAGCATCAATATCTCCCTGGAGGAATTGACAGTCATCAACAGATTGTACTTCAGCATGTATTTTATATTATCC
This sequence comes from Lepisma saccharinum, assembly GCA_022664845.1. Classification (NCBI taxonomy): domain Eukaryota; kingdom Metazoa; phylum Arthropoda; class Insecta; order Zygentoma; family Lepismatidae; genus Lepisma; species Lepisma saccharinum. The sequence continues at coordinate 178,120 of JAGDQP010000211.1, forward strand.
TCATACATTAAATAATTTGCAAATGCAATGGCATTTGCAAATGAAATGTCATATGGTAGATTATTGCTATACAACAAAAAGAGCAGTGGACCTAAAATAGATCCCTGAGGTACTCCAGAGCTGGTTATATATTCAAATAATTTAAATTGTTCATTCACCACATACTGCAAACGAAGAGTATGATATAATTTAAAGAGAGCTACAAATAAATATTATGGACTAAATTTAGATAACTTTGTCAATAGTGTAGCATGTTTAAACTTGTCCAAGGCCTGGGAAAAATCAAGATATGTTGAGTGTATTGTTGATATATTATTTAAGGGTGAATACACGTATTGTACATAATTTACATAAGAAGAAAACAACATGTTCATTTTCAGTAATATAACTTTAACATGAGTCAGTATACGATAGCATACGATTTCCTCAAATACTCTAGCAGGTGTACATAAAATTGCCACTAGCCTATACTTTTCAATATTTCCATTGTCACAAGAATTGAACACTGGAGTGGCCCGTGTTATCTTCCATATATCACAGACAGTCTGTGTTCTTATTATTAAACTATAAATAACACACGATGGCTCTCTAATAACTTCAGAACATTATTTCACTATTATACTGGCTTTGTGCCACTAGCTTTGTGCAGCTTCATTATCTTAATCGGATCTCAAATTATTCTTCATTTAAGGGCAACTTATTCATATCCCCAATGTCAGGATCTTCAGATACCACAACTATCTGTCGAGAGTTTTCATAGACATATTTGGAAAATTTGCGAAACCGTCGGCAATATCAGAACTCGTATCTAATATATTGTCATTATAATTCATAATACTGTTTCTATTTTGTATTTAATCTTCATTTTTCTAGTTAATTCCACAAAGATCTAGTAATATGATTAATATATTGATCGTTGGCACTAGATTATTGTTTATGGACCTAGATATTTTCTATTTCCGTATTTTGTGAACCAAATCATCTGAATATACCATAGAACAACGAGAAGAAAAATTCAAATTTTACATGGACGTTTGAAAGGTTATACCATAACCACAATTTATAATTACGATAGTCAACCAGGACCACAGTGGCTCAATGCTAGAGCGCTCATTTCTGGCGCTTTGGTTCGTCAGTTCAAACCTTGCTCGTGTCATGTGGGCTTTGTGGTAGACAAACATCGTGTGCGTTGGCTTTCTCGGGATTGTCCCGTTTCCTCCCACTTTCTTCATTCCACCAATTCACCCAATCACCATCCATCCGGCCTGAGCCAAGGTTGCGTAAAGGCCTTAAAAATCAAATTCAAATTCAGGTAATCAACCAGTAATAAACAAAATTCAATCTGTCATGCTAGTGTATATTGGCTATCCTGGCGATAAGGACAAGTAAAGAATTTATAATAAGCAAATAAAAAGATATTTAATTTTGGCAGAATACAGTTGCAGGCTAAAGTGCGTCAAACTACCACCACATATAAATAGGATACTGATTCACCCTATGCATACAATCTAGAAGGACCGAATGGCAATATATTATTCACTGATCTTTGAAAGCCCCATCCCGAATAATTAATCTGAAGTATCTTCAGTAAACATCACTGGATTCAAATCCAAGTTATGGGTTGAAAATGCTAATATGGATCGTACACAGTAACGCATAACTCCGTTATTGAACACTCCCTTTGTTTTGGGGTACTCTATTTTGCCTTCAGTGCTAGTTGGTTTTGGACCCCATGCGACAGACTTAACTCCCCTCATGATTGATTCAATGCCTCATTGTTATATGTGAAAAACACAATTTCCTGAAGGTCCTATCTGAACATGTCTCTATGTAGATACACAGGTAACGACTTCAACGCTTTTTGAATTCCATGAAACGGTAATTAAACTACAGCTATTTGGAAGAAAGAAGCGCCAAGTCACTAGGTTTATATTGAATATCATCAACATTTTGATACATTAGTTTAATTATAGCTAGCCTACTATGATTATGCGTTCAATCAATCTCTTATTATGCATTCCATTAGGTACTTAGGGCAAGAGATATATTTAGATACCAACATGTAAATTGTCAAACACTACCATGGCATGACCGGGAGACTATAAACATAATAAGGAAAGTATTTTCACACTTCTATGCAATGCTAAAATTGTATAAATATTATGGCGGAACAGCGCAATTATAAACTCGTAAATTTATTTAAGAAAGACATTTTAGTTGGTTTTTCGATAGCGAAGATTATGATCAGTATGCCTTTAACATGAAATATGTGATTCAAGAGTCTAACAATAGCTAAAACCCGCGTGACCAAAAATAAAATAAATACTTAACAATAGACGCTAGTTGTAAATTATATTATAAACTAATATAAATTCATATGGAAAGAATACAAAATCATGATGCTATAGCAGTTCAGATTATACTTAGTGTCAAAGTATATTTCGAAAACACCTCTAAGATTACTGCATCTGTACTACTGTGAATCATTGTCAATAATATCGACACTAAATTTTAATTATGCCGGAACTCAGTTCCGGTCCAACTTCAATTGCTCCTATGTAGTAAACATATTGTGTTTGATAGGTAACTTCCCAGACTTCGCTCTATCACCATTAAGATTTTTAGCCTGTAAAAGATAAATTGTACCAACAAAAAACCCGCACAAAAATCTCAGTTGCGTTCTCAACATACGTGGGTGAATTAATTGAGTCAGGAACTACGGTATGGTTATCCATACACACGTTCAATAGTGACAGTGAACTTACAGTAACCTCACACAAGACTCTGAAGATGATCGTACGGATTATAGTACTTGATATCACGAGTAAGTAATCATTTGACAGTGCTGGAGGCCCAGGGACATTCTTAAAATGAAGCTTTGAATTGTGTACCATTTAAGTACGCATTCGAACTTAAATAACAAACACACGCGAAGTTGGTCGTGTTGGGAAATTATATAATACTTACAAACGATTTAATATTCCTTACTGGTAGAGATAATTATAACAGTTAATCCGTGTTCCAGAAAAGTAAATTGTTCACATACCTAATTTCTAGTAATAGTGTTTTCGAAATAATGTAACGTTTTGTTGGGGATGATCTTTTAGCTTGTGTGTGTCGTGTAACTGTTTAAAATTTATGACCCATACAGATTTTGAGTACTTCACTAGCTTTTAGAACTTGATTGCAAATACCTTTATTAAAGGTCATTTGTAGTGTAGTATGAAGACAATTGTGAAAAAAATTAACATGTTTTATCAGAACACGCATGCTATTGTATAAAGCATTTAAGGGATTTTATGAAAGAATATTTCGTAGATAACTGCTGAACACTTATCTGGTATTTATAAAGCGTGTCAGTATATTTCAATTGTGTCCTTAGAGATTGGCAACCATTGCATCATCTTTATTATCCAATTAAAATTCATTTTCATTGAGAGATAAACGAGTATAAACAAACTAGTTAAGAAATGTTTATAACGTTCCGAAATTCTTGTCTCCTTTTAAAGTCAACTTTCTCCACAGGGTCCTTGCTTCAATCTGGTGTGCCCCGATTATTACTTCAAGGATTGTCCAAAATTAATCAGAACATAGCCACACCTAATGATTCTAATCCGGTTTAAACTTCCTGCTTTCGGTGTCCTTGAAAGTTCGGTGGCTAAGGGCTTACTTTGATTCCTCCCATAAACGAACCGTGTGTAATTGTCTAAAGTCTTCACAAGTCTGTTGATGTTGGTAATAATAATTAAAGCAAATTAACATTAAGAAATGGAGGTGTATAACAAGCACAATATTTCTAATAATTTCCATGTTTACAGCCCCTCGTTATTCATCAATATTCTGTTCTGTGGTAACGGTGAAAACCTCGTTATATTAAAGCAGAAAGCTGATCATTGAGCTGCAGTAATTAATGTTTCCACTGTCTCCGAAATTTGGTTGAACCAGTAGTAGGCCCAACTACTGCCGAAACCAATTCTGGATCATTTTCTTTCGTCTAAGTAACTTTTTCTTCTTTCTCTTGTCTTCTTACTTTCCTCTTTAACATCTATTCGGTATGCGTCACTCAAAACATTTAATCCATGGGTTTAGGATTGATAGGTTAAAGTGAATTTGGATCAACCTACTGATTTCTTCTTCAATTAATTAATTTTTTTTTGCTGACCCCACAGACATAGCACTTATGTGTTTATTTAATATATATCTAGGTGTTGTAAACCTTGACATCTATCATGGTCAGCTTCAATTCTGAAAAGCGTCTATTTCCTTCTCATCCACTTTAATGGTGGTTATATGTAATTTCTATATTTGGTACATTTCTCATAGTTACTTCTGTTGTCTCTTTTCTTGGATTATAATCGTATGAGTCTGCAGAAGTGTGTGGATGTCCCATATTTCTGCATTAGTGATATTGTGATCCAAAAACAAAGTGTACATATCATATTGTGTTTTGGGAAAGAATCGTAGGCATGCGTATTTCACATTATAAGTATATTTTGCAACAAACCGTCAAGGATGAGTAAATGTCCTTTTCACATTCGCGTATGAAAAGGATAGAAGTACAATCATTATGATTATTTTGGGAAATAATCGGTGAGCTTTTTTGTAATTCCATCATAAAGTTATATTTCCAACATATTCTTCGCCTTCACCTACCTTCGTTGTACCACTGACACATGACATATGATAATGTATATTTGAGTTTCTGGAAATTAAAACCTTGGACAAGAATAATCATATACAGGAAAACAACCAACCATGGAAATAATCGTACAAAAACTGCAATTTTAATACTTCAAAATTCGCACTAACATGTTCACACTTCACGTGATTCTATTTGACATACTGAACCAGAAGGACTACATCTCAAGCGTTTTCTGGGTGGTCTTGTTATCCTTCTTTCTAAATATGCGGGAAGTCACACAATTTTCAATTTTAAAAAATAATTTTGTTCTAAATCGTCAGCATATAGTAGTAGCGGGAGTGGTATTTACAGTACATAAGTATACTAAATATAATATTTGAATCGATTTTCAATTTATTGTAAAGTGTTATGCGTTTGTGCAAACACATCACATAGAAGATTTCCAAAGTTGTTGGCCTGAATTTCATAAAACGTATGTTGCTAGCGAAGACACAGAAATATGTTTTTAGTATGTCTGTATTCAAGAATCTGTGTTTGAACAGTGTAAATAAAGAACAGTAATGGTATGAGACTATATTAATGAGCTAGTGAGCAAAACCATCAATCTCCAAGCAGTTCCTCGTGTTGCAGTTACACTGCCGACTGTCAAGGCTTACAAAGAGAACAGATCAATTTATGATGGTAAAATTAACGATCTATGAAAGTTAATATGATATATCCGAACCGGACTTCAATAGATTTTATAAGCGGTTGGTATGGCCCAGAAAGAAAAAGAAGCAAGCCTATACGAAACCATCCTTAGTGCCAAGACTTCACATCAAGAACTTTTTTTTAAATAGGCCATTCACAAACAATTCCATTGCAATTAAATTAGCTTCGAGTTTAATCAATATTTCTTGTATGTCTGTGTGTTTTACTGGGATTATCGCTCTTGAATTGCTTACATATATGTGTAAGTAACTGATTGCATAACATATACAACAAAAATATATTTTTATACTAAAAACCTGTTTGTACCCTTTCTCAGTACCACATACCCTTATTTCCATTTAAAACACTTATCAAATTTAAAATTATCTTACAATAGTATTTGTTAATTTTGCATGTCAGCGCGTTTTGTTTGGACATAAAATACAAATTAGACGTTACTAAATTTTGAAAACAAGAAATCCTAGTTTCTAAAGGTCACAGGTTTTCATTTTTGAAGCAAGATATTGATTTATATGATTTGTTCGAGAAAATATATTTTCTCAATTTCCCGAAAAGGTACTTTGTATTACAAGAAACCTTTCATAAATAAGAAATTAATTTACGTCTTTAATATCCATCACGTTGCTAGAAACAAATTTATGTCTTTAATATCGATCATGTTGCTAGAAACAAATTTATGCAAACAAAATTTTCATTTAATGTATCGTTGCTGTTTTACTGAGAGTAACTTATTTTCTTCCCATGAATAGGCGTTGACTTTGGGTTGCAAGTTTCAAATGTCAGGAATCACCTCCAGAAAGTAGCGTACTTTGTTCTGAAACATCAATATTGGCTTTGTTTAACTGCTGTGAATTTCGAGGTTTAGCCCCCCTCTTCCCCCTAGCCCCACTAATCATTGTCCAATGCACCTTAAGTTTTGGTATTCCTCATATCTCGCCATGCTCATCAGAGATACATTATGTTTGATTTGGATTTCAGCGACAACATATCGTGACCCTACCTTGTCAGTTTATGAAATAATGCTTTTTCTATTGATGGCATCAAACGCATTTTTAAAGTCGCCGAAACAGGTAATGTGGGTCATAGAAGCGAAAGCTGCAATCTACATTTTTGGGAAACCGAGATGTTGATGGAAGTATATACTTTAAAGTGTCTGATGAAGGTAAATGAAGGTACAGCCCTAATTCTTTGTGTACTTTGTAATTTTGCGTAGGAACCACAAGGAAAGAGTACCCATATACTGTCATATTTAGCACCATATGTTTTTTGACCCCTCCCGTAAAATTTTCCGGATTGGAGATTGCAGCGTGTGCTTCTATGATACACAAATAATATGCTTATGCTCTGTAATACCGACTTGTCGATTAGAGTTTGTACAACGATTACGTTGTTAGTTGTACTTGGACCCTTTCTGAAAACGGTCTCTTCTGCACAAAAATGATTATGTCAGTCTACCAAATTCTTCCGATCAACAATTTTGTAAAACGTTTACTACGTAATAAGTGGCAGAAGTATGATTTCCCGGTGCTTGGTCAGCTCTTGCACACCACTTTTGCTTTTATAATAGAGATATAATTATATCATTTCCCTGGAATAGTTTTTTAAATATTTTTTTGCTAAAGTGTTCATTACATTTGCATTATGAATGCTGTAATTAAAACAAGTATGCTATTATTTTCTTATTCAACATTGCATTTTTATGAATTATACAATTTTACAGCAATTGAGGGCACAATACAACAGAACGTTGAACTTTCGCAAACTTTAATTGAATTCCTGAGTTGAAAGAATTGAAGATTATATTCTTTCTGCAAGGAATGCGAAATATACTTCCATGTTTGTTTATAATCTATTGCCCGGTATTTGTTAAATGAAAGACATTATGTTGCTAATACATTTTGGATATGTAAGTGGTGCTTCCAAGTTAAAGCATCTTAAACTACAGAAGAAGTAACCAATGAACAAAGACATAGTAATCCACAACCTGTATACTAAACGATTTACGTCCACAGGGGCCAAAGAAACATTTCTTAGAAGTATGTTTAGATTTATGCCTAGCTTTTGCAGTACACACAAAACACATCCTATTACGGGACTTCCGAATACTATTGGCACGATATAAATTCTCAGGTATTCCAATAGAGGTAACGAAACTACAGTGTAAACCTTGAAAATTATTATTTCAGCTCTCACGTATGGCTGTCTAGCGTGTAAACATCCATTACATTGTAGAACTGGTCTATGTCCAGACTAAATCAGGATGAATAAAGAACGGGAATTATAAATATACCACAAATTCGAGAAGATCTGCACCTGCTCAAAATAAGGTACTACTTCGGCACGACACTGAGACCATAAATATAATACTCATGGCATATTCAAAGAAGTACTTGTATCAAGAAAACACATATGTCTCACAGATAAATTATCAGAAACCCCACTGCATAATTAACACGACTCCCCAACATTTATAAACGTACATACAGGCACTCTCAAAGCATATTTCCAGTATAAGTATACTCTTAGTGTGTGAATGTACATTCATTCTTCATTCGTACAACGAAAATAGTGATGGAGACCGCAACTACACATATTTATCTGAAGATAAGAACAGAGCTTAAGTACGAAATTAAAACGAAACACAGCGAAACTATCTGTGTTGGAATATTCTATAACATTTATAAACACTTGTATATTACTTACAGATAGAGATTAATTAGAAAATGATGGTATGATGTGTGTCTTAGAAAAGTAAACTACGTATTCTCTTAAACTCTTCTCGTAGAATTGACACATCATGTATTTGTGGTGGTCTTTTAAATCTTAGCTGTCTTATGTCATGGAATTGTTTAAAGTTTATTGCTCGTACCACTTCTGCTCAGTTCAGTTACTCTTATTGGATGATTGCAAATAATCTACTTAAAGACTATTCGTTGTGTAAGTAGCACCTTTAATTGCTAATGAGAATTGTGTAATAAATAGAGTTTCTGTACACAAAATAACACGTTTGGAGTATATAAAGCACGTTAAGGGTGTTTATTAAACGAATGTCGTACACGCAGCATCTTCAAAACACGAATCTTGCATAGAATAATTGTCGTCTTGAATTGATGACAATTGCTTTATATTTCAATGACTTGCCCTTTATAGTTCCTCAAGAATGACATAATGTCTATTATCAACTAAATTTCATTTTCACTGGCAGATAATTAAGTAGTAAAAAACTAATTAAAAAGTGTTAACGTGCCATCGTTTTTCCATCTTTTAGAAGCAAAGACTCTCGATCATGGTCCAGTGGCAAACTGTCTTACCGCTATTTTGGCTCAGGGGTGCAAAACCCTTGTGTCTTTTGGCCCCATCTGTGACGTGAGAAGTTCCTAATTTCGTCAGCGCTTCACAAAATATTCATAGAGGCAGACCGTAGAGGAGATTTTAGAAAGTTTTCTTTTGATGTGGGATGTCTTGATTACTATTCACGGTAGGCGCGAAATGAAAAATGTTGCAAAAGACTGTACCACAATCTACAATTATTATAATCGAATAAAAACATAATTGATTTCCAATGTCCAGTATGGAGCGAGAGCAGAAAGGACTCTCCTCAACTCCGACTATTCTGACAGTTATTTTGGAAGTCCCATATCACCAACTAAAAGTTAAGAACTAATGTAAAAACTGTTATCTGCGTAACTACAGATCGTTTGGTAGATTTGTGAGTAGCTGATGAAGTTATATTTGTGAGACAATATGGTTCCCTATTGAAACATATATTCTCCAGAACAATATATATTCTGTCAACGCATTTCTCTCGCGGTTGTCGGTTTATTACGTTCATGTGGACTGGGCTGCAGGCAAATCAAATTTTCGAATACATCAAGCATTTTCGCAGGATGCTGTGAATGAAGTCACAGCCAGACATTTGGTCCAGAAATTCTGGCTGCGACATTTGTCCCTGTGTGATGAACTCCACACTGGGCGCACGGACTTTGGATGATGAGATCCTGAACGAGGCATAGAGCAGCAGGAGTAAATAGAAAAATGCTAGTTAAATTTCCGTTTTTCAGGTACCTTCGTTTCTTTTCAAAATTTCTGTTTTAAGCAATTTGTAATAATGCTAACGTCTCCTTAAGGAAGAATTACTCTCATTTAGGTAATTAAGAAGAAACAAAACATAACTTAAACTCCCAGATATTGTCAGATTACACATATTTTTCGGTATATGTGAGATATTACGGGTTGCTAGGTTCTCAGTGCTGCCAACTTTATAAAAACATTTCTTTAACATTCTTCCATACCGTATCTGCCCCAAACTTAGCTTAAACGTCATTCAACACAATAGAAGAAAGTTTTGAGTGTCCCCGACTTCAAACACTCCAGTTTTCAGTGTTGACAGTCTATTTTCAAATTCAACTTACAGAAATGCTTTTATTAATACAAATCTACACGTTTGAATTAGTTTACACCAAATTTGAGATGCATTACGAAAACAACAATACCTTTCGTAGTGTATTGTTATCCGACATTTTTAGAAACTTAAAGGAAATATATGTTGCTTAATTAACCTACGCTATAATTCATATTAGAATTAGATTTTATTTTCGCATTTCAAGATATTGCCGTATTACTATTTCCAACGTGAAGGATGCTTATTTAAATTAGCCATAGAAAAATAATGTTAACACAACATATATATGAATATGTGCAGAATACAATATATTATTGTTATTAAATTCGTTCTATTTATATAAATTTTTAGATGCAAATATTCGCAATCAGTTCACTATTAACTTCTTTGTTTGGCATACGTCTTGGTTAGGTATTTTGTTGGCATTTATGAGTTTAGTTTCATATATTTGTTGACCTTGTGTTTCTGGATTCAAATGACTGGTCAGCAACTGATGTTCGAGGGTTGCATTCACTGTTGACTAAATGGAATAGGCGAAGTCATAGAACTTAAAACAAAAGCAAAATCAAAGCAACAACACTAACAGAAGATTGAATTTAAAATGTGATGTGAGAGTTAACCATCAATGAAGACAATACTTAGCAAAAGCATGTGCTAGTTTATACAGCTTCAATTAAATATTTAAAAAAATATTCTACTTTTCGTGTCCCGCACATTAATTCGAATTGGAATTCACCTATGGTCTCTAGGCATGCCAATATCAGACTGCCTATGGAATCATAATACCCAAGACAGCGAGTGTTGAGCATGTGTACCAAGTAAAGCCTTTGCAGAGGCTTATCCCTAAATCTTTTCTTGGGTGAATGTTCATCAAATCACAATTGAATTAAATTCATTGTGACTTACGTTTCCTGTTACAGTTCCGGATACATTTCCATTGATTCCAATTCTGGTATTTCAAGTTACGGTTACAGCTGCAGTAACATGGAATTCATAAAGTACTTTCAGTTTAACATGTTTTAAAATCAATTGAATTGGTCACTGAAGGAAGCCATGTTTCGAGCTATAGCACCAAATGGTTGGGATTTGTTCTTTCCTCCAATCGTTTTCTGCGGCTCTGCTTTCGGAAATATTCGCCAAGCTTCTGATACTAAATCGCATAAGATCTTGGATCCACTGTGACAATTGAATAAACCGAATACTTTATCGTTTCTGTAATGTATAAAACGTGTAAATGGATGAGGTTGCCAAAGACGAATTCCGATTTATCTGGTTGATTCAATCGGGGCTATATTATGAGCTTCACTTGTTAGTTCGTTAGTGAGGGTGTAACCTTCTAAGATAATTTTGACTCCCTTCCACATATGCAATTGACTTGAAACTTTGCATACATACGTACATTTTATGACAATACTATATTTTCATATTCCGCGTTGGTATTGAGCATGAAACTTTCTCAAAAAATTATTTCGTGAAAATGCTTCTATCGACACCAAAGTTTGCATTTAAAAATAGACTGCTCTAAATTGTTGCAAAACACCATGCAGTTATGACGCTGTTGGGTAAATTGAATAAATTTGAAATGATGGACTAAATTTTTTGTAGTATATAATAAATACAAACGTCCTGGAAGACTGGAA